>APFE031216385.1:0-16356 GCA_000404065.3 Pinus taeda
GAGGGCCCCCACTCCAAGCTAAGTACACTTCTTTGTTAGACTAGTTTAATTTTCCATAAGTTGGTTATTTTAGAACTTTTTTATGTGCTTTGCTCCAGATTGGTTTATGGTTGATGTGTGATGATTTATTTTATTGAATCTTAGTTTCTTCACCACTTTAGTGAGATGGAATAACAAGGTGTTCAAGTTGAACACTCCTTTTGTTAAATTGGTGGATTGAAACTAGGTTTTCCTTGATTACATGCAAGCAGTTTTTCTTATGAATTTTCAATCTTCAATTGATAGCATTATGGTGAATGAATCATGATGGGAAATACCAAAGGTCTCTTAAGTTAAGAGCCTCCCTTCATTGATGATTTGTCTATCTTAAGCTATTAAGAGCTTGTAGTTTCTAATTTCTATTCATCAAGTAATAATTGAGGAAGAATTGGACCTCTTAAGTTAAGAGTCATTTCAGCTTTCCTTCATTGCAAGGTGAATTGAAATTATTAATGTAGGCTATATTTGTAAATATGTACTTCTTTAAATCTCCAATTTATCTTCTAAAAACTTGATTATATCTGATGTCCATATACAGTGGATTTGCCTCCAAGTTTTACAAACCCGGATTGATAATTAAATACTTGTGTTAATTTAGTCAATAAATTAGCCCAACAACATGCATGATATTTACAACTCAGTAAATCATACAACTAATAGTACACTATCCCTGCACTCTAGACTCAACTAGGTCTTTCTTTGAACTGACATGCATGAGTTTTTGATGAGGGAATCTTTAGTTAACTAGAGTAAGACTTGTGGATGCACCAGTGCACCAACTAACTACTAATCCTCTATTAGTTCCACAAACAGTTAGAACTAATTTAACTCACCATAACTCAGTAAACTGAGTTATCTAATTACAACTCATAAATAAACTCATCTTAGACCCCTAAAACTTAGGGAGAATATATACATGACTTCGAAAAGACTTCCAACTCAAAATTCCTAAGTTAATAAGTCAACTTAACTTAGTTAACTATTACAAGTTGCTATGAGAAAAGAAATACAAATTTAATTCAAGGACAAATTAAATTTGAATTTTTTGATTCTATTTTTAACATTTCTTGTTGCTATTTTCAGCACAAATTCCCCCTAGCTCCTCTAGTTGTTGGCTGAGTTGGGACCCCTATTTTACCCCTCAAATCTGCTCAGAAAATTCTACAAAATTAATCTTATGCTCCTCTCACCAAACCCACAAAAACCCAGAAAGGGTTTGGCTTGAATTAACTGACCTAAAATTAACCAAAATTGGTGAGTTGTCCTCCAACTACTAGCCCAACACCTAGTTCAGAAATATATGCTAAATCCATGCTCCAAAACTCCTCCACTGAGTTGGAAATTCCTAGAATATTCTCCTGGAAGAGAAGTGAGAGTCCAGCCTTCAAATCTCGCTAACTCTGAGTAATTTTATTGCTACAAGATGAGCCTAGAAAATGACTGTGCATGCCCTAGGAAGGTAAATTCGTCCCACATTGAAGCAAGTACCTCTAGCCCTGAAAATTACTCCATAATTTCGTCCTTCCCCAAGGAAATTTCTTGTAAATTCCCAAAGGGAAATTCTCCGTGAATCCACTCCTCCAAACACAAAAAAATTAGGTTATGCATCCCTATCAAGAGGTAGGAAATTCGACCCAAGTGATAGCCTCCAATCCAATCCAAAATTCCATGTCCAAACTCTAGCCTAACTATAAGATAATTACCTACAAAAACCTAAGCCTCTAATCCACGCTTTCTCCCACAATGTGCTCCACGGAGATACCTCTGCACCCAATAAATGTGTATTGCTAAGTAAATCCTGCAATGAATCCCAAAGGAAACTCTGAATTGAGCTAACCAAATTTCATCCCTAGGGAGACACTCGAAGTTCTCCGAAATGAGGATGGAATTCCTGCTCGGAAATTCCTTGTGCTAAACAACATGGCTCTCTTCACTAAGCATCTCAAGGGAACAATTGTTAGATTGTCAAATGATCAAAGATGCCCAAAAGTGAGACCCCCAAGCTCTATTTATAATTTGTTGGTCCCTTCTCTCATTGTGGTCCCCACTCTCTCTCTCTCTCTCCCAATTCGCACTTCCTTCTCTTTTCTCTCTCCTCCAAGAGTGCGAGTTCCCTCCTTGGGTCGAATTCTCTTTCTTGTGGCCCCCACATTCCACTAGAGTCACAAGTTTTCCCTTTTCCCCCTAAATCCTAATGTCGAAATTGCATCCTCTCCCAAAACTCATTTCTAATGTTGAAAATAAAAATTGGGGATATTACAATGGGAGGGTCCAAGTAGATGCATATTTTGCATAATGAATGAAGAATCAATTGATAACTTACTAGACCATTGTCCATATGTGAGATAACATGGAATGAAGCATTGAAGCTTGCTAACAATGTTGGGAGATGAGAAGGAGAATCCATCACATAATGCTTCAAGTGTTGGTGTATGAATAAAAGAGTTATTAAGCATAGAGCCTTGCTAATTTGCATTATGCATTGGTATTTTGGCTAGCCATGAACGGTATAATATTTCAAGGAAAACACATCAATATAGGTCTATCATCAAATAAATTATGCATGTAGTGGAATCTGGAAACTCATGAAGACAAGTCTACGAGAATTTTTATTTAGCCAGATATAAAAGATACTTAATCTTGGCGTTTTCTCAGTAGCATGCATTACACAAAGTCACACACACCTTTAGATATGCACTAACCTTCCCACCGTACAAAAATGAACATTTCACCACCACACTAGTTTGTGCATGAAAAAACCCTGTAAGTAAACCAAACTAGATCCATCTTAATTTGGGATCTACCAAGTGCCAAGGGGGATCAAATATCTTTTCACTCTAAAAGAGGTTTGCACCTCAAGGAATTTGATCATTGTCGACGCTTGGTAGATCCAAAGTTAAGATGGATCTAGGTTGGTAATATATATTATTTAATTAAATCTAATTTAGTTTTAATTTTATGTAATTTGACGTGGTCAAAATGTTTACATAACATAACATGACATGAAAGGATATTACATCATCTCTTCCATATTGGCTAAATAGCGCCTCAATGCAATAACTAAAAATAACTAAAAAAACATTAAATAGATATATGACACTATATGAAAAGATTAAACAAGTGGGATAACTACATAACGACATAGTCCCCATCCCTTTTGGTAGTTATATGTATGCTAGCGAGATTAAGGCAGTTTGGGGCCCGTGTTTTGTCCTTATTCGAAATTGAATTTTTGTACGTGGCAAAACCTCCCATCTCTGTAATCTGTTGTGACAGATATGTGAAGGCAATTAATCTTAAGTAAGAGAAGCCTTGTGTTGTAGAAATTTATATAAAGAAAAATAATATGAAAAAATTTAAAAGATGATGCATTTGAAAACCTAAACCTATATATAAAATGTTTTTTCAAGTAACAATTTTTTAAAGAAAAATATCCTGTAACACCCTCCTCCCACATCTACCCACCAGCCAACCGAGGTAAGCATGTGACGAGAGCTACTATGATTGGATTCAACCCCCTAGGTGACCTTAAGGAAATGGAATCGACGAAAACACATCATACATACCTTCCACATCAGCTACAAGACCCTTGAGAACCATCCCAACACTTCTAGTAACAAACCCCTGGTTCCCACGGAGGTTTTAGACCTCTTCACCTCTAGACACTCCCATGCTATGGGCCTGACAGTGTCCAGGAGGCTCTGGATGCTCTCATGACAAGGCATGCCAACGTCGAGGGACTATTTTTCTCATTGTTGTGCCAGCGTCCCCGGGATTTGAACTACCTTTTTAGGCCTGGAGCCCAGGTCACTGCCCATAATTAAATGACATCTTCAGAACAAAAAGATAACAAAGAAATAATGAGGAAAATGCAAATACATGAACAAGCCCTTGACTGGACCCCTACTAGCCATGATAGGCATTTTGTTAAACATATCATGAATATGTAATCTACAGGTGTAAATAAAAAAATCTAAGCATAGGGGTCTCATGCTCATCTGAGAATCACTAGGAAGCGTTGATGCCCCAACACATTATGTTGTCATTTCATCCATTAGGTCATAAATACATTGTTCATTCATTTAAAAGTTAAAACATGATGAGAGCCATACATAGCTACTGTCATAAAACATTTATATAACCAACATGATAACAACGTTAATACCTAGAAATCACAACCATATGATCCACATATAAATGAGTATAATACTCATAGAAATACAAGGAGAAATAACCTCATATTGATGATGCAAAATCCAAACCTGGGATGGGACTACCATATTCCACCCGACCATAGAATGGCTTAGCCAAATCTCTCTTCAGCCATTCACCCCTGTGCCATATTCTAAGCATAAAAGTTGGATCTCATAAAACACATCAATCCAAAACCATCTAAGGCCTCCAAAAGCCATCCACCTCATCCCATCAAACAATGATTCCGCCTCATGGTCAAACATCATAAAACCATCATGAAATTGGTCTCTACCCAAGCCTTCTAGGGCTCTAGAGTTTTTGTTCCAACCAAGGCTTCCAGAACTAGTCACTCAACCCACAACTTATTCCGGGATTCTATAGCATTTATCCAACTAGGGCTTCTAGGACTAGTAACTCCTACCCACCTAGGGCCTCCAGAGCATTTGTCCAACCAAGGCATCCAGGACCAGTAACTCAACCCAATTTGTTACAGGGCTTCTAGAGCGTTTGTCCAACCAAGGCTTCCAAGAACTAATAACTCAACCCAAGCTAAAGGAAACATGAGAACCAACCAAAGCAAAACAAGGAAATAAATCTACAATCACCATGGCTATAGAGGAAATGGTAAGTCTAGGTAAATCCATTGTCAATCCAATCAATCCTCCATGCCAGTGACAAACCATGACCAATAAACCACATGCATATGCCATGCATGCCAAAACTAGTGAGGAAAACATATATGCAACTCGGTACCTGCAAGAAAAACCTGTTGTAGTTGTTGATCTCGATGTCCTCTTTAGCTTTCCTTCTCTTCCTTTGCCTTCTTGCTCCAAAACTCCAATTATGCCACACCCCTCCAAGAGTGCTCCAAGAAACTCTAAGCGTCCAAGAGTATGAGAGAGAGAGAACAGAGAGAGAGCTCCAAAACTGAATTGACCAAGCTTACCCATTGATCCTCAGAAGCCTTTTTATCAATGAGGCCTCTATCTTATTCATTTTCCATTATTTTCCTTCAATTTCCTCCTCGCATGAAACCTGTGGCCTTCCACCTCCCTTTTCTCCTAATTTCCTTTATTTTCATAAATAAATGTGCCAAAATGCCATTTTGCCTTTCCAAATCCTTTGCCATTTCCTTTGCTAATTTCCTTAGCCATAGTAAACCGAAGTGAACAGCCACTCTAGCATGTTTTTCCCACCATTCAGCTTGGAATGTTGAAAACAAAACATACTTCCGATGGAGCTTTATAACATAGCTCGTTACATGACGGAAACACAGGCGAGAATGGAGCCAGAGTTTACTTTGTGCGCAAATGGTTCACAGGTTTCGACAACCACTTTTGGCTCCTTGGTGAGCCTGAAGAATATACATGAAGACCCCTGTGCGAGGAAGAAAGGACTAGGTCGGGCCAGCGCGACCACTCCTCCCGACTTTCCCAGCACGCTCCCTGTGGACTGCCCCCCCAAGTCTTCATGCAGCCGCTCGCTATCCCAGATTGTTCTGGCTCCCCGGCGACTATGGCAACCATCTAAAATCGGGCAACTTTGAACACAAGAGACGGGCTTTGATGGGGTTCACCTTTTTGTTTACACAGACAGACTGGCTCGGCCCTCTCTTGCCCGAGGCCGACTGCAAGGGGCTCTGTGGCAGTCACAAGGTGAATCTAACGCTCCTTTCACCCTCCAAAAGATTATCGCTCCTTAGTTCATTGCGGTGGCAGGGGGACTAAACCATTGTGGGCTCCCCAAGAAGCCACATGACAACCTTTGTTGGGAAGAAGGGTATTTGATATTCCCCTGTGCGGTTAGGCCCTAGACACTTTGTTCGGTCCAATTCTTGGTGAAGACCGACCCTCACCCTCCTGCACCGATACTCTCTGTCTTTAAAGGTGAAGCTGTCTCCTCGCATCTGAAGGACCAATCGGGACCTGTGAACCAGGTAAGCCCAATCTGTTTTCAAATTTGTATAAAAACTCCAGATGGGGCTTCAATGATACTTTGGGTCAAAAACACAGACACAGTTCTAGATCTGAAACAATGCATCATGTCGAAATTTAGATACCCTGGCCATTCACAGAGCTTAATTTTTGAAGGAAAAATACTATAAGACCAACAGCCCCTGACACTGTATCATATTCATGTTGATTCCACCATCATTCTAAACTTGAGAATGCGCAAGGGGGCTGCATACAAGGGTAGAACAGGGCTGGGAGGCAGCACACAGTTAGGTTCAGGATCAAAACAGAAGCAAGCACATGAGGGTCCATCATTCAAGAACATTCTATAAGGGAAAAAGAAAGCCCCTGAACCATCCAAACAGCCAAGAAACACTCCAAACCCCTAAATAGTGGAGCAAATGAATTACAACCCATAACTAAATATTGATTTGCTAGAATCTGATGAGCAATGCGCCTCCCTTGAATCTCTAGCAATTATTTGTCGATTTAACAATTTATGGCCAAAACCAATAGAGCTCTTCCATTGGACTTTAACAAACTAGTCATTAGAATGCGACATCCACCTCTGCTCCAAAGGATTCTTTGTTTTGGATTGCAGATTACTGTGGGGTGGTTTTTGAGAAGAGTTCGGATTTACCACAGTGCTCATCATTTTTATATCGACGTTTCGAGTCTAAAACCAGACTCATCATCAGGATAATTGTGCGGAGAAAAGAAGGTAAATGGTAGGTATAAATATGAGAATGTCTAGATGTGAAAGCAAACTAGCCGACCACTGACTATTGAATTTAATTATTTATTATTTAAGCCATTGGTTATCATTATTATTTTATAATTTAATTTTGTTTGTTTTAATCTTTATTAATACTAATACTTAATGAGTCGATGTATATTATAATAAGATTATGATCTACATCATATTATTAATTTTTACATGTTACTCAAATTATTCAAAATTAGCTTTAATGTTGTTTGAATATTTAATCTTTATTTGCAATATTATATAATGTTATTTTAATATTATATATTCTAATTAATTCATATTTTTATTTAATTATTATTATTAATAATTATTCTAATTGATAATTTAATTAGTTATGTCAATATTATTATTACTGCTCTTTTTTATTATTGCTATAATTAATGTTCTTGTTCATGTTTATTTCTTCCTAGCTATTTATTAATACTTTTTATTACTATACTAATATTACCAATGTATTTATTAATTATTGCTATTTATTTTTAATTTATTGTTTATTATTAATTATATTACTAACACTCAAATTTCTATTGAGTTTAATTGCCTATAAGTTTTTTCAAAATTATTTATTATTTTCATTGGCCCTATCTTTGTTTATTTAAATGTATTTCTTAAACTATATTAATATTTATAATATTATTGCTTTTATTATTAATTATTGTTTATGTATACCTATTAAATATTATTTATACTATTATAAATATTTCACATAATATTAATTATATTTCAATGTTATTGTTAGTTATTAGTATAGTTTATATTATAGAACTTACCTCTATTTATTAATGATGCTCTTCTAACCTAGGTTACTAGAGAGCACACAAGTTAATTAACCAAGGTGTATAGGAGGGGCAAGTTATAATGTTTAGATGATCGGGAAACCCTGACCTAGTCATTGAGATCTACAGGGGTTAGCAAGGGGTTCCAGTTTTTGCTAATTTCCATGCCACCATCCCTATTAAAGTTCTTAGGATGTTTAATGATTTCAATAGCTTCTCTAACCTTACGTTTGAAATGGTGGTCTTCATTTGCAATAACCTTGGCATCTTCAAGGCATATATGGTGATTAGTCTTACCTACATGCTCAGCTAAGGCTGAGGATCGGACCCTTTCATGGCGGATGTCTGCGCTATGTTCTTTGAGTCTAATCCTTACAGATCTACCAGTTTCTCCTATGTATTGATCCCCACAAGAACATTTGATGATATATACTCCTTTTTGCTGAGGTTGCTCTTCGCTGTCCTTAACCGATTTCATTCTTTGCTTGATGGTGGACCAGGGTTTGAAAGCAGTCTTAATATTCTTTTTATTGAGGATTTTGGCTATCTTGTCTGTGACACCTTGGATGTAAGGAAGGTAGGCATTAGAGGTAGGCGTGTCTTTTGTCTTGTTTTTATTCTTAATAGATTTTGCTTTTTGAATGGCCTTATATATGATTTTATTGTTGTACTCTAGGTTGGCAAATGTTCTTTTAAGGTATGAAATTTCTTCTTCAGTATGGTCCATATCTGAGATTCTACAAGCTCTAGTGAAGAGGGTTTGTAGTACCCCCATTTTTTGGGCAGGGTGGTGATGAGAATCGGCATGAAGGTAGTTATCTGTATGGGCTTTCTTTCTAAAAACTTTGTGACCTATGGAACCATCCTCCTTTCTTATGAGGAGAATGTCCAGGAAAGGAATGCAATCATTTTCTTCTATTTCCATTGTGAATTTGATGTCTTCAGATAAGCTATTGAGGTGGTCCAGAAACTTGCTTAGTTCATTCTCGCCATGAGGCCAATTGACACTTGTTGTAAAATTCCCATCCACTGAAGCTAGAGACAAAATCCTGCAGGAAGGACCATGGTTCTGGGGTTCAACCGGCCTGTTTACCACGCCCTGGTTCCTCGACTTCGACGCAAACACTATGGTCGTCTCCAAAATGCCAGTCTAGGTCCGAATGCACAACCTTCCCCTTCGTTTCTGGGAGGACAGAGTTCTGGCTGGTATTGGCAACAGCCTTGGACAGTTCATAAAAAAGGACTCCCAAAAAATAGAGGAAAGGATTTTCACCTACGCACGCATATGCGTGGAGGTAGACCTCAGCAAAAGACTTCCGGACAGCATCCGATTAATTCACAATAAGCGAATTTGGACACAAAACTTGGATTATGAGAACATAACTTTTAGATGCAGGAATTGTAGACAAACAGAGCATTTACACAACATGTGTCCAGAAGCCAAAAAGAACACCCAAAAAAAAAAAAAATCTCGGGAAAAAACCCAAAGGCCGGTAATATCCCCCACCTGAAACTGAAGAGGAGGAGGATGAAGCTCTAGATGAACCATCCCCACAAGAGAAAAGTTAGAATCCAATGGAACCTGTTACTCAAGGGGGACCTCCACAAGACCAACCAGATGCCAAGAACCATAAGGTGCAGGCCAACTTTATCCCTGATGAGGGGGACATCAGTGGGAATAAGCGCTTCCACACATCAGATAACTCAGACTCTAACAAGGACAACGCCAATTTGGAGGCAGGAAACCATCTTGCTCTTGTCTCTTCAACGACATCCCAAGGGGAATAGCGCAGGGTAGAGAAAAAGAAGGCGCAGAAAGCTTAGCTTCCCCCTCCATGTATTTTTATCTTGTTTTTTTTTTTCTGCTTATCTCTTGCCTATCATTCGGTCTTTGACTTGATGATGCAGTTTCTAGCCAGTACAACATGTAATTTTGTTATTTATTAATCAAAATTATGCTTTTTTCTCTGGAAAAACCCATAGCTCGTTACAATATTTACAATGACCATCTACTAAAACATTACAAACATACCATTTACTGGAGCTTTATAACACAACTCATTATGATATTTACAATAATAACCACATATACACACATACTCATTTGCTTCACCCAACAAATAATCATACTGTCTATGGAAATTTATAAATCCAGCTTGATACAATATTTACAATAATACACGCATATGCACATTTGCTCAACCAACAAATAAAACGATATAATGCTTGCATTCGCAACAAGGGAATCCAAAGGCTCACACCTCCAGCTTCAAAGTAATATCAAGATTCACCTCCTTCCCAATAATTCCTTAATACACTTTCAAAGTCAAAGTTGCATCCAAGTCTAACACTACCATCCTATGCCACTTATCCTCTCAGTTGAATAGTTATCGGCTCATTGTTCCAGGGCACACTCTCAATGTGCATATGATTCCATCTGGCAATGCTAATGATCAAAAAAATATATCCCCGACCTTCCCTTCTCTGGTACATAGTCCCTTGGGCAATCCGGTCACCCCCTTCCATGTAGTCACACACCTTCGAAGTTTCGTTGGCACCCCCATCCCCGAAAATCCATCCCTTGGCAAGGCTTTCTCGCATATGAAGATACAAAAGCCAAGGCATATCCCTGTCTTAAAATCATCACACCGGTCATAACATTCTCATGGCAATCAATGGACACTATTGGGTACCAATGTCCCACAATGGCCCTGCTCCTGAAGTGCTTTACCAACATACTGCTGCATGTTCCAATTCCTTTCACTGACGTTGTTAATCCTTGTAGTTAATTTCAACCACCCAACTAGGCATTTTTGTGCTTCCTGTACCAAACACATAACTTCCATTAAATTAAAATAAATTGAAATAACTTCAAATCATACCTCATTGGTAGTTTATCAATAAGGTACACTTGCAATCGTGTTTACTTCCTGTCATCATGTATAAATATATCACATCAAGTTAGCTCAAAACACAACCATCATAGATCAAAATCACAAATCACATGTAATCATCATAAACCATAGTCACAGATCACATGTAATCATCATAGACCATAATCATAAATCACATGCATAATAAAATTGAAATAAAACGTTAATATTTATCCTTAATCAATCATTAGCTTCTACCTTTGTCCTTATTCTGTATGCACTCCGATCGGTTTCCACACTCGACAAACACCCAGTGCCTTCTCCTCAACAATGTCCACATACACATAGTGTGCATCACACACATACAACCACACACAACCTACACTTACACATACAATGCATACACCTACACCTAGTGTACAACACAACACAATACATACACCTACATCTGGTGTACACCACAACACAATACATACACCTACACCCGATGTACAACACAATACATATACGTACACAAAGTACAACACAACGAATACACATGTTGTGATACCACGATTACACCATGCACATACATAATACCACATGTACACAACACAATGTGTATGACATGCACATAATATCGCATGTACAACATGTACACAGTACCACCTATACACAACACCACCTACTTTATGTGTATATAGCATCACATGTACATGACACCACTTCTATAATGTGTACACAATACCACATGTACATTGTACCACCTATAAAACATGTACACAATGCTAGACACACACAACACCACATGCACGACATGTACATGACACCACATGTACACAACACCATATGCACGACATGTACACAACACCATATGTACAACATGTACACAACATCACATGCTCACAACACCACTTGTACAATCATGCACAGAACGCCATATGTACATAGCACCAAATGTACAATCATGCCTCAACACCACATGTACATAGCACTACATATCCAACATGTACATAACATCATCTGTACACAACACTATATATACACAACATCACAGATGCAACATTTACAACATATACAATATATGCACAACAATAGTACCACACATCCAAAACCATGTTATCTCTACCAATCAACCTTGCTTCCAGTATCTTATACATGCTTGTCCTAGCATGTCGCAAACCACACCGCTTTCATTTCATTGATGTATCCCTCGGTATAGCCTGCCCATTACATAGGCATAATACAATCACATAATATCAACTCATAGCCACATGATACTAGCCTCATAGATTTGTCGGGGCTACTCCTCCCAATTGATTCCTCGTAAGACCAAGAACCTCTTCATACCATTCACCTACATAAGCAATCATTCTTCCGCAAGAATAATCCCTGATGACCCTATCAGGCAGTGACATAGATACATGGATACATACATACATACACATAAACATTAACATAAACAATCATGATCCTGTCAGACAATGATATGCATACATAAACATACATACATATAAACATCAACTTAAAATAATAATGATCTAGTCAGTCAACAACATACATACATACATATGTACATATAAACATTAGCATAAAATACTCATGATCCATGATGACCCTATCAGGCATGACATACATACATACATACATTTATACACATATAGACATCAACATAATCATGATCACAACATAATTACTAGATATCGTAAGGTCAAGGTTAAGAGAACTCCCTTTATGCGTGCAACACATGCACAACATCGAGAATAATAGTTCCCAACATAGCCAAGTCATATGATGTGTCAAATCCATTCACCTTAACTTTATTGATTACCTTTCCCATGATTGTCCCTCCATCGTCCATTTGCACCAATGGACCCAACCTATCCAATTGGTTGCCATACTCTTGCCTTCAACTGCCCTCATGCATGCACCGAGATTCACTTGTTGGGTTTCATTCAGATCTTCTCGAACTCCATTAACCTTCCTCTTTCCCAACCAATTCCAAAGACTCAAAACTTAAAAGGAAAGCATAAGAAACAAACAAGAAGAAGACCATGAAAACCACTGACAATACGACACCACAAACAAAGTGGCATGATCATGCACTAGACATAACAAAACTTCAAATCAAGCACAAGCAACTTACACATGACCAAAAGCACAAGGCTAACAATAGACACTGTGACGCAATCCTCATGGTTCCCAGTGCTTCCAAAGGAAATCTCAACCTGAGCCTTCTTCAGAATTTCATGGAAACCTCTTTTCCATGCAATCCCTTGCATCATACTGCCATCAACACATAACTGTCAGTGCATAAATAAACATAACAATACATTGGTTACCTTACCTTGATGTGCCAAGCATGTTGCTTGCAACTGAACACGTCCATGCCATCTCTCAAGGAACTCAAATTCCCTTGACAGATCCACTTGTAACTACAAACTAGCTAATATACCCATCAAGTACATGTTCATGAATCTAGCACATATCCACATAATGTAAGACAAGATTAAGGTTAAGAAGACTTCTTGTATGCAAAGCACTTACTTGTTTGGAATTGGGGTTTCCAAACATACCAAAAGGAATTCTTGTCCAATTCCTTTATTTTACCTTTTTACATTGTTGCGGTCGAGGCTTACGATGTATTGTCACCTCACACAACTGAGTTATTAAAACACATCAAATGTTACCTTGTCACGCTAATACCAAGCATGTTTCCTGCAATTGTTTACATATGTCAACCACATGTTCCAAATATCAAGACAATCATATCTATCAATTTGAAATCAACCTTTACAAAGACTAACAATCATATCATAATCCATAGTCAACTCACATTCGTCAGACATAATACATAATGCTACAACTATCACCTACTTACACTCAAGTTCATATCAACTATCTCAACACATGTGTGTTAGTACAATCATCTTAAAACAAGATCATTCCTTCATGCAATCTTATATACACATAGTCATATTATGCAATTCATCAAACATTCAACCAAATTGCAAACATACCATGCTAAAAAAGTCCACTAGATGACATAATCAAACACTCAAACATCAAATAGACGACATAATCAAACATTCAAGCACAAATTAGACGACATAAGGATGCTCATACCTTAATGTATTTCAGGGGAGGTGATCTTGTCTGCACAATCAATCCAGATTAGCACAATATAACTTCACAACATATCAACTCAACCATAAATAAGATCATGATAACCATAATAGTTACTAACCAGCTTGTCCACGTCATAAACCCATAAACAATTATCATTCATACATAATAATCACGTATGCACAGTCGGTCTAGATTAGTATGACATAGTATCACAACATATTAACTCATACCTGAATGTCATAACCCTAACCATTCTCATAGACCAATCCAACTTAGTATGTTACACATCACATCAAGATCTTAATGTAATAACCCTAATCATCAAGCCACTAGCATAAAACAACAACAAGTTAACCTATAACATACTCATCAACAACATATAACATAATCATAAAGTTCTAATATAAAACAACAATAGCAATGCATACAACCACATGATACTATCATTCATGATTATTCGACACATGTGCATATGAGTATACTAATCAACTAGCATCTATCATGTATGTAACTATAACATCAATAGAATGAAAGGCAAACACAACCATAATGTATATAACGATCCTTAACCTACATACCTGCATGCCCAACGTACAAACCTGTATGACGACATGTTTTTGCCTCAAGGTCCAATGTTGCAACTTCACTCTGATGATCTGCATCTCTTGCTCTATCTTAGCCAACACATTAGCATCATAACATACCAATATCAACATGATGACCTAATTGCATACAATGACCTCACAATGCGTGTCTAACATACCATACATGTACAACCATAACCATGACAATGCATGCATAACAATATATAGGCACTCACATGCATAATAAATGCATATACAACCATACACTCACTTGCATATAAGATTGCATGAAGATTATATATGGAATACATGCACATGGACTACAAGAATAAGGAACACATATGCAACCGACATGAATGCATGACCAACACATCACCCATCTAGTATGAGGGGTGAACCTGCTTTGACACCACTTTATAACACCCTCCTCCCACCTCTATCCAAGTAACCACACAATCGGTGTAAACATGTGACGAAAGGCTACTATAATTGGATTCAACCTGCTATGTGACCTCAAGGAAATGGAATTGACAAAAACACATCGTACAGACCTTCCACATAAGCTACAATACCCCTGAGAACAAACCCAACACTTACGGTAACTCAACCCATATCTTATTATGGGCTTCTAGAGTGTTTGTCCAACTAGGGCTTCCAAGACTAGTAGCTACTACCCACCCAGGCCTCCAGAGCATTTGTCCAACCAAAGCTTCCAGGACTAGTAACTCAACCCAAGCAGTTACACGGTTTCCATAGCATTGGTCCAACTAGGGCTTCCAGGAACTAGTAACTCAACCCAAGCTAAAGGAAACATGAGAACTAACCAAAACAAAACAAAGAAATAAATCCACAATCACCATGGCTATCCAGGAAATGACAAGACTAGGCAAATCCACTGTCAATCCAGGCAATCCTCCATGATAGTGATAGATCATGACCAATAAACCACATGCATATGCCATGCATGCCAAAACTAGTGAGGAAAATGTAGATGCAACTCTGTACCTGAAAGCAAAACCCACTGTAGTTGCTGATCTTGATGTCCTCTTGCGCTTTCCCGCTCTTCCTTTGCCTTCTTGCTCCAAAACTCCAAGTATGCCACACCCCTCCGAGAGTTCTCCAAGAAACTCTAAACATCCAAGAGCATGAGAGAGGGAGAATAGAGAGAGAGCTCCAAAACTGAATTGAACAAGCTTGCCAACTAATCCTCAGAAGCTTTTTTATCATTGAGGCCTCTATTTTCTTCATTTTCCATTATTTTCCTTCAATTGCCTCCTCACATGCAACCTGTGATCTTTCACCTCCCTTTTCTCCTAAATTCCTTTATTTTCATAAATAAATGTGATAAAATGCCATTTTGCCTTTCAAAAGCCTTTGCCAATTTCCTTAGCCATAATAAACCGAAGTGAACACCCACACTTAAATGTTTTGCCCATCTCTCATCCTGGAATATGTGTCCCATGACCGTGGTCTTATATTTTTTACATGGAATTTTAACCAGGGTTGTTATAGATATAATTGCAAAAGTAGTTGTATGGAACAATAGTTATGAAGTCGGGGATGTGTGTGGAATAAAGGTTCTCACTCACATACTCCTATTTCACACATCCAGACACTACAAATCTAAAAGCTTATGCGTTTGAAAACTTTAACTAAACCTATATACAAAATGTTTTGTAAGGTGACAATTTTTTTAAGAAAAGATACAATTGCGGAAGTAGTTGCGCGGAACAACATGTGTAGGAAGTTGAAGATGTGTGTGGAATAAAGGTTCTCTCGCACATACCCCTCTTCCGCACATCTTTTATTCCACACACAAGCCTATAACCACTTATATCTAACCACTGGGTCAGTCTTGTACTTGCGTGCTACAATGTTGATTTAGGTTGCCACCACTATATCTTTAGGGCCTACAACCTATCCTCTCCATAGACCAGGTTAAAATAGTGGGATTGAACCTTGGATCTCTTAGTTTCCATGATTTCATATCACTTTGATCACCGATTGAGTTGCCCCTTCAAGACAATTACTAATTATAATTATAATTATAAATTTATTTATTAA
>APFE031216385.1:19307-48933 GCA_000404065.3 Pinus taeda
TATAATTATATTTATTTATTAGTATTATTATTACTCGGAATGAAAGCACGAAAAACCTCAGAGTACTTCCCCACATTTCGTGGATGGTAAACTGGGTAAACTATCGGCCCTGATTATGGGGCCTCGCCCTAAGGGTATTGAGGAGATTTGAACTCGTGATAATCAACAATGTCAAAGAACTTCACGTCTAACTCTATACCACTTAAGCTAACCCTTGGAGTCTTTTTTAATGGAACGAGTAGGGATATTTATATCAATGAAAGTCGGGAGAGGGTCTAGAACCCTTACATCTGGTATTTGATACAAAATACATATCTTCATCATAATAAACA
This sequence comes from Pinus taeda, assembly GCA_000404065.3. NCBI lineage: Eukaryota > Viridiplantae > Streptophyta > Pinopsida > Pinales > Pinaceae > Pinus > Pinus taeda. The sequence goes on from APFE031216385.1 coordinate 19,640, forward strand.
AAGAGTTTACTAGCCCTTGAGATGATACACTAGTTCATGTAGAAAATATAACCACTATATATTCTGCAAAAAGACCCAAGCATGAAAATGCATTTACAAAAAATCATAGCAAATAGGTAGAGTTAACTAAAACTAACCACATAACCAAAATGGTCTCTAGGACAAAAAGCAAAGTTCACCTAGTGCTACGACCACCCTCTTCAGGCCCTTTAGGACGACAAGCCCTTTTGCGGTCTGTAATAGCTCCAAAACTAATACCTCCATGTATCGCTCTTGCAGCAATGGATGAGGAGACTTCCAGCGTAGCTACCCAAGAGGTAAGTAAGTGAATTTCCTCTTTCATACCATCCAAAGAGTCTTCCATTTTGGCATGATGAGAGAGTAACTTGGGCTCCAAGAAGAGCTGGAAGGAGCACCTTTGCCTCTCGACCATGTCTTCAAGCTTTTGAATAGAGACAAGCAAATCCTGGGAGGCGTCCAACAACTTATTAATCATAGTCGACTTATCGTTGTTCTCTTGAGAGTCAAAATTGAGTGCCATTCTAAATTGAGGGCTCATAACTCTGTGGTTTAGAACTAGAATAATCACTTCAACAACCTTAGTCTAGCAAGATAATTGGAAGGGAGAATGACAAGCCAAGGCACATAAAACAATTGCAATATAACATGATGAAAGTTGAAGGCTTGGAAGGATTAATATATTGAGAAAGCCCAAGCTCTAACATGAACCATCCTGCAACGATAAGACCCAAGATTCCATAGGAGTTTCACCTATGTAGATGAGTGATGTTAAAGGGATGCTATAGGATGGAGGAATTAACTTCATGCTCAGGAAAATTGCATTGAGTGCCACAACCAGGTGAAACTATAATGACCCATACCTCCTGCAAAATAAATAGATAAGACTTCTAATAAGGAATGATGGCGGAGAGGGAAGCCACGTATACACCATTGCTTGACACCTAGGGAGAACCTTGATAATTTAGGACTAGAGATGAGGAAGGGATGACTAGGAAAAATAATTCCTTTGGATAATAATTGATTGATCATTAACATGCACAATATTTTCAAAGGGTGGAGAGAGTGGCAGAAAGTTCTCTCCGACAATGTGAAGTTTATACTTTGAGTACTCAACATGTCAAGGGATTGGAGAGAAAACCCATCTCTAATTTAATTATATTTATCCATGGTTCATGCTAGCACCCTTTTTAGTAAGTTCGTTAACAACCACGTTTAGGTATCTAAACACATGATAGAAATTCACCTGTTCAAAATGAGATATTGAGGCAAGGATCCTTTAACTTATGGTCACAGGCTCACTGCTAATGGTCTTCTTGGCTCTGGTGAACTGTCATATGGTGAGCATTGAGTCTAGGAAGACATTTATTTTAGATATTTTACAGCCCTTGGCAATTTCTAATCCCTTCCATAGGGCTAGAAACTTTGCTTAGTTATTAGTGGCTATTCCAAGTCCCTAAGCAAATTGAGAAACCATTTTTCATCGGGACCAAAAAATGACCCCTCCCGCTCCAACCTTCCCCTAACTATTAGAGTTTATTAATTATTGTATTGAGAGGTTTTCTCGAGCCCAATATGGTAGAAATGTTGTAATGTAATGTTTAACATTTTGACTAAGTCAAATTAATATATATAAAAAAACAACTAAAAGATTAAATGTAATGTAAACATTTAACTAGGTAAAAAAAAATAAAAAAAAAATAAATAACAAATAAAATAATAATAATTAAAAGAAAAATGATTCATGTGGAATGTAGCCTATTGAAAGGTGAGAAATTAAATGAGCTAGATCCTCTTAAACTCTCGATCAACAAAGGGCCGAGAGGAGTCAAATATGTTGATATGCAAACCTCTTTTAGAGTGAAAAGAGATTTATCTCGTCCAAAATAAAATTAATTAAATTATAAATATAATTATTATTTATGATTTTTTTTTATTATTTATGTATTTAACCAAAAATAATTATTTTTTTAATATTATATTATTAATTAATTTATTTTTATTTTTTAATTTTTATATAATTTGCCAAATCAAAATGTTTAACCAAAACATTTAATATCTTTACTCAATAATAAATTATCATAAATAATCATTCACTAAATTAATTTCCTAATAGCATTTTCAACTACTTATAAAGCACACTATTTATATGCGTGTGTGTTTTCTTACTCCATCATAATTATTAAAATACATTTTGAAAATATATGATGATATAAGTTTTAAAACTTATTATATTTCCATGGAAATTCTACCTATTATTAAAAGATATATAAAAATATAAAAATATGTATTTATTGATACATATTTTCTCTTGATAAAAGTTTTAAAACTTATTATATTTCGATTCTTTTATATGGAAATTCTACCTATTATTAATTAATAATACATATTCTCTCTTGCTATTTACGTATTTTTTATTATTATAATTCGCAACGTAAAAAAGTAAAATATAATAGAGGGCATAAAATGGGGAACCAAGAAGATTCTTTAAAAGAGAGAAAATCAACATTCATGAACACCTTTTGGCCATACCAACACGTTCATTTCCATTTAAAACGGATTTGGGGGATGTGCGGCCATATAAACCCTCGTTGCAAGGGTCCCAACTTCATTCGCCCCATCCAGCCATCTCAAGTCTTCAGATGTTTCCTCCGATCGGACTGAATTCGCGTTTCTTGTATGTCTGAGATCCACGGCACCTGTAAATTTGGTGCAGGTGAGTGTTTTCGCGGTTGAATTTGGCTTTATTTTGATATTTTCGCTTTCTAAATCCCCCTGATGATAGAAACTGTTCGAGTTTCCGAAAAGATGGAAGGGAATCGGCCTTATTCTGTTTTTGGAATCTGCGCCGAAATAATTTCAACATGCCATTAGATTCTACCGAAAATTATTACTTTCTATAGTTCAATAAGTAGCTTCAGCTACTTCAAGAATTTGCAGGCTTTATCTTCAATTTTTTATTTGTTTATAATTTTTTAATATGTTTGTCCTAAATATTTTACTGCTGATGGAGAGTTGGAGCACATTAGGGTTACCTGCAGGGTTTCACTGCTATTTTATTTAATTTTTTTTAATATGCACGAGTTTCAGTTTGAATGAGCCCTATAAATAATGTTGAGCTTTTGATTACAATCTTTCTAAGTTACAAGATCTGCTTCGACTCTGTCATTCGTAAGTTTCTGTAAGTTATATTGCTAAGGATGTTTACCCCCAATACGATTTTGCTCAGGTTAAGTGCATAGAATGCACACGGTGTTTCGATTCGGTGGATAGCATTAAAATTTACCTAGGTCGTTTGTGGGATATAGCAAGTTACCATATGCTGTGTTGACTCTGGAAAAATGCATTTGTCAGACACTGAGACTTGTACAAAATTGAGCCACAGCAAAGTCAAGAAAGTTTATTAGGAAATTTTAAAAGTAAGCTACAACTATAATATCTGTGCCACTGCAATAAAGAGTTGTCCAGCAACAATGTACATGACATACAGGAACGGGACTCTTTATAACTCTTCTAGTATAACTGCATTCTCAGTCAAAATTGCTGGCAAAAAACTGTCAATCACTGTTAAAAAATAGGTAACAGGCTTTGGCCTAGCTGTAGAGCTTCTGATACAAAGTTTTGGGATTGTGCGTAGTCTATCCTGAAAGCAAATATTCTGGCTTCAAATGTTTCTTGTTCCTGACTTTCCAGTTCTCGCCATGCTAGGCCTGACAGACATACTGCCCTTACATATTGGAATAGCATTAAAATGACATGGCAAAACATTTCGGAAGAAGGGTTTCAGAACCAAATATTCCGAAGCTATGAATACAAGGCTGCAAGCGAAATTTCAGTTTCTGGTGCTTTATGGCAGTAGCTATAATGATGGTTAGTGTCTTGTCTCAAGGATGACAAGACAAGAGGGCAGGCTTTGATCCGTTTAAGAGGGCAGGCTTTGATCCGTCTAAGAGGGCAGGCTTTGATCCGTTTACAGGAGGGCAGGCTTTGATCCGTTTACAGGAGGGCAGGCGTTGATCCGCTTATGTGGGTATATCCGCTTATATGGGTATGGAGAGTGCAATAGATCCCTCACATGTTTGACCACTATATTTGGGCTTCCCCATGCCAACCTCAGGGTTTGGACACCCTCCTGGGAATTGAACTTTGGTCACTGGTAAAAAAAATTCTCATTTTTTACTGATGGATGCAACCCTTTGGACCAGTCGGACATTGTTTTGTTCTGTAAGTTACTAAGTTTTGCCGAGTTTATGTTATATGATTTTTTAGAGCATATTCTCTGATTATTTAGTAAGCTGGTGATTTATTGCCGAGTTGCAAAGTTCACTTTGCACTTGCCTTTGCCATAAAGAGTTGTCCAACAAAAATGTGCATGCCACATAGAAACAGGACTCATTACAACTATGTGGGTACAATTTAACTCTTCTCTCAGTCAAAATTGGTCAGACCCAGTTTTGATCAATAAGTTTTGGTGAGTTTATGTTTCCTGTTTTTTAGTTTGTATGTTCCTTGATTTTAATGAGTCTAGTTATTGCGGATTAAGAAGTAGACTTTTCCACTTTGCATTTGCCGCCAAGTCATTGCTGGGTTCAAGTTGTGTGACTTTGACGTGCCACTATCCTCCCAAAAAAATGGAATTGAGGAGCTACCAACAAAGGGGGAAAACTACATCGATAAGCACAAGCAGGCAAACTAGTCAACGGGTCTGGAAACCACATAAAGTTCATTATAGCATAACAGCAAGACATTTTAAATTTAAATAACAGGGGTCATACATGTTACCAAGAATGAAATAAACATACTTAAACAGCTACTAGCTATAAAAGGGTAGAAGCAAGCTTGAAATTTGGTAGATAACTTGCCTCTAATTGGTTTCTATATGTTACAGCTCAAAAATGTTAACCAACCTTATCTGATGTTCAAAAACACGAAATCCTGAAAATTCTTAAGATGCTACACACACATATGTCTGCATGATCTCTTTTATGGGTGTTCATCCTTGTCTTGGGTGTCATGTCTTGTAAGTTCATAGGGCTCAGACATTGCAGGTCCTTTGGGTATTGTGGGCTCATATGTCACAAGCTCAGAGTGCTTTCATGCCTCCAAGTCCAAGAGCAAAACCTTGCCATAAAAATTAAGCTGTCAGGAAAAGGTATCTGCCAAATTTTAATCTTGGATACAATAATTTGTTAGATAGTAATAATTTTTAATCTTTCCCTCCTCATGCTCGTTTTAATGGTTTGGAAGTTTGTATGGCTCATGCAATGTTGCACGAAGCAAAGATGTTTTTTTGAAGCGAATATAAACATTTGAGGATCGCTGGTGGATCCGTTCGAGATGCGAATTTGCCTCCTGAACTGGGTGGGGAGGACGGTTCTGGTTTGGGGGGGGGGGCTGTTCTTGCAATATCGTTCATGACTTGTATGGTGGGTTTGTATGGTACGCAATCTTTAGGCTTGCATATATCGTTTTTCTAGGGTGACATGGTGAGCTTGCAAAAAGAAAAGTTAGGCAATACAAATTATTGTGCAGGGAACTTTATCCTTATATATAATGCATTTGAACTAGGTACATATGATAATTTATAGTAGGTTTTGCATGGTAGCATGTGTAATTTATTTTCAAACATTAGTTTAAAGGTTTAAGAAAAAGTGGGGAGTGAAATCCACTGTCAAAAGTTGGGTGGAATAATATAATATATTGTGCATAGAAACTGGAGAAAATCATATTTATTAGGATATGTGGTGTGGAAGCATGGTTCAACAACAATTGAAGTGCAGGGTCAAGAGTGAAACTTGCCATTAAAAAATAGGCAGGCAGGCAAAGGTGGCTACCAAATTTGGTTATGATAATTAGTTGAGTAGTTATGAATGGCCTTTCCTATAATTGGTTGTCGTTTCATGGAAGTTTGTAGGGCTCATGACTAGTAGGTCCTTTGGCAGTGCGGGAATGTACGACATGAGCTCTGCAAGCTTGCATTTTGAGCAAACATGGTGAGCCTGCAAAAAGGAAAGTTGGGCTAGTACAAGTAAATTTGCAGGGAAATTTGCCCATATATATATTCCATGTGGATGTGGTGCAAATGATGATTTCGAATATATGCCATGGAAGCATGAGTAATATGGTTTCAAGTATAAGTTTGAATCTAATGTGGACAATGTGGTCCCCTATCAAAGGTTGTGTTGAATAACATACTATACCGTGCATAAAAATTAGGAGCAAATGAATGGCTACATAATTATGAATGGCCAAGAGATCTATACACCATCACCTTTGGAAGTTTTTTGAGATGAACACAATTGCTTATAGGAGATTGGTAGCAATCCTGCTATTAGTAACTACCTTCTAAGATCCTTCTAAGGTGCAACAAATGAGAGTTATTCCTTTTTCCAAGGAAAACCTTGTGGGGAAATGCACAAGCACTTTCCTTGCATTTATGGATGGTACGTATTGCAAACCTGTCGACGTTGAGTAAGGCACCTGTCCTAACAGGGACATCGAGTGAGGCTAGCAATAAAGGCAACCAACCTAAGGGATTGACCATTTCCTATCATGTGAAGCTAAAATTTATTGTACATAAGTGTTATTGTCATGGTATACTACAATGAATTTCCAATATGAAAAATGTAAAGCATGGAAGGTTACTTGTCCTAGCTTTTTTTAAGGTTAGAGATATTATATTATTGCAAAAAACACATATTTACAATATTGATAGACTCTATTGGTTTGCCGTAAGGGAAACTAGACCAATAGTATAAACTCAATTTTTTAGATAGTTTCTATTGTTTCTAATATGCCGATCTCAATGTTATCAGAATTAGATCGAACTAGTTTGAATTGGCCATTTTGATCGATTGGAGGACAGATCGATGAACTAAACCATTTTTGGCCTGTTCAGTACCAAATCAATGTTTTTTTCACTGAATTGGCTGGTTTGGTGTCAAATTGGCTGGTTTTGTATGACACTGGTTTTGTTGAAAAAGCAATGATTTATGAGACAGGAAGCAAAATATTTGACCATATTGCCTAATAATGCTATGGAGCTCATGGTAATGTAAAATTCTTAAAGTAAAATTGTGACAATCTCCTTTATCATTCATTTTCATCTTTTTAATTAAATTTTTGACATTAACAAGAAATGACTCAGAATGTTTGAGGGTGGTCTTGACCTCATTGGATTTCATATGGAGGAAGTAGAATTTTAGATCTCACTCAAAATCCAACAAAATCCAACAAAATCCAACAGACTTAACAATTTTCTAGGATTTCAGGATTGGGGGGATTGCAATGCTTCCATTGGATTTTGTCATGTAGGAGGTTATGGAACTAATATTTACCCTTTATGTACCTTGATGCTAGCTAGTGGCATTGGTTGTCGAACTCTTCTATCATGACCTGACTTTTCTATCTTATTTTAATGCTTAGATTGACATGCTAAGTTTTTCTATCTTATTTCAATGCTTAGATGGTGATATTGATGATGAAGATCCCAATATAGTCAATGATTTTGATGATATGTAGTTATTTGTTGTAGCATGATTTTTTTTTGGATTCTAAAGGCCATGTGGAGCTTGTTTGTTGATTTATTTTTCGGTTTATAGATGGATTGTAGTCTGGGCTATTTTGGTTATGGTGCACCCTTACATGCTATATAAATGAGAACTTTTGCTTATTTGTGTATAAATTGTTTGGTTTCATATGGATGCACATGGATATATAAGTTTTTTTTTTAAAATTTGAATATCTTATATGTGTTTTTGGTCCGGTTTTTTTACTGGTTCTGGTTTAGGGGGTCTATCAGTTTGATTCTGATAATTGATTGCATTTAAACATGAAGAAAAATTACATAGACAACCCTGCATAAACTGATAAACATAGCCACATTGAAAAATAAGATATTGGCTTGAGCTCGAGCCTTGAAATATCTCATTCAGCTAGATTATGTGCTTGATCAAGCAACTAAGGATCACCATCAATGTCTAAAGATGAGGGCTCAGTGCTAGTGATTCGCTTGGCCAACAGAGTGACTTTCCTAGTTACACTTTTCATTTTTTTCAGGAGCTCGACCATGTAGATGATAAGTTCCTGTTGAGTGGTCGCTTTATTGGTGAGAACACTTCCCATGAGAGTGTTAACATGCCAATAAAAGTTAATAGTTTGCATGTAGGAAAATGTTTTGGCTCTAGCTCTGGTGGAATTGTTGACATCAGGGATCCAATCTTTGGTCTCCCACTCCACGTGAGTGTTAGGAATAAACTTGCGAGCTTGTTGGACTTACTCTTCTACATCTGAGATTGCCCTCTGGATGACTTCAGGTTTTATATCTCTATATTCTCCATAGCGGTTCTAGTGGAGGATTGAGTGCAGGTGCCTCTCAGGGTAAGGGGGTTAAAGACGGGAGAAGAGCGAGCCTCAGGTTTGTCTCTTCAGTTGCGATGTGAAGGTCCAACTAGTCAATGCAGAATCATTATGGAGAAGGGAGCAACAACAAGGGATACAAAGGGGGGAGGGATAAGGCAAGGAGAGAGGGAGTGCGCAAAAGAAATAGGTGGAGGGCTGAAAGATGGGTAAAGATGACAACGAAGAGGGTAAAAATAGGAAAGTCTCGGCAGGAATAGAAGAGAGGGCATGGGTTAATGGACCGGGGTTGTATGAATGCTTTGGCATGTTATATAATGTATTGTTACATTTAAAGGAATATACTGAAAAATTAGTATAGTTCTCTCGGTAATGGGTTCCATGAGAAAAATCTATGTATATTTTTGTTCTTGCTATTATATATATATATATATATATATATTTTTTTTTTTTTTTGGTTTTTCTCTCTTCTTTTTAAGAATTTGTTTGCAGTTAATTTTTCTATGGGGTTAGAACCTTCAGAAGGGAGGAAAGCTTAGAGAGAAGTTGACGAGAGATAGCCCCCGAAGAACACAAGGTCGAGGAAGGGGATAGAGGACTAGAAACCGAAATAACATGTAGAGGATAATGAAGAGAACATAAAATTATGCAAATCTTGAAAAGAGTTGTAGGGAAAAAGAATGAAGAAGTTGAACGAGAATAAAAAAGATTCATGGAAAGGAGTGATGTGCAAGGACGCAAGCAACCTCCAACTGTTGAGATGCGCCACGAGAATTGTATCCTTTGTGTGCATGTTTGCCATATCCTAGAGTTGAAACCCCTGAAGGAAAACTGCCATCGTTGGTGGATTATAAGTGGATCCAAGCTCCTTTGGTCAGCTGTGTTGTGGCTATCCTCCCACTTCTCAACATTATAATGTTGTCCTTGCCCAACTGCCACCATAATTGAAGCTCCAAGTATGTGGATGTGTAAATCATCGTGCCAATGTACCTTCTCGATTGCTCGCACACTCGCAGTGTATGTATAGAAAAACTTACTAAACTTGTATTGATCCTTATGGCGACAGGCCAGTGGGGATTAGCTATCTTAGTATCTACACAAAATTATTTTAGAATAAAATTAATCCATTGCTTATAATGGATATTGTTTAGAGAGTTTTCGGCGAAATCACATAGAAAATAATTTGTCGACGCGTTTCGAACCAACCAGTGTGGTTCATCGTCAGGACAAGTTGAAGATCCAATCCAGCTTAGCTTGTTAAATAGTGTGTGCAGAGACTCCAACGGCTATATTGCCAACGGCTAATTTTGACCTATTGACCCAAGTCAAACCAATAATATCCTTGCTATATTTATTAATTATTATTATTCTAAGAAAATAGTTAAATTTGGTAAATTATATAATAAAATATTCATTTGTTACCTGTACTTGTATATATATATATTCAAAAACCTAACTAATTCATATTAAAATAATATCCTTGGTATATCATATAATTATTTAATAATAATAATATTTTTATTATAATTTATCATTTAAACCTAATGGTCCAATTGAAATTAATATATTTTTAATAATTTAATAATTTATATTTATTAAATAATTTAATAATTTAGAATATTATTATTTGGTCTCAGAGGATGTTAACCATCATCATCATCATCATCATCTATATATACAAGTACATGTAACAAATGAATATTTTATTATATAATTTACCAAATTTAACTATTTTCTTAGAATAAGAATAATTAATAAGTATAGCAAGGATATTATTGGTTTTACTTGGGTCAATAGGTCAAAATTAGCCGTTGGAGTCTCTGCACACACTATTTAACAAGCTAAGCTAGATTGGATCTTCAACTTGTCCTGACGATGAACCACACTGGTTGGTTCGAAACGTGTCGACAAATTATTTTCTATGTGATTTCGCCGAAAACTCTCTAAACAATGTTATGGATCACAGAAGTCTAAATTCCTTAATAATGGATATTATCAATTAGACAAAAATATAAAATACTCAAGTAGTAAAGATTGTCTTACAAAGTATGGCATATTGATACACTTTTTGCACTCGACTTTGCACCCGTTGCTTCATATTTGAGTTTAATTTTCCTCTCGTGGATTTTTTTGACCAAATGCTCTTGGTCAAGACAAGTTTGCGACAATGTTTGACATGAGATATTCAATGGTTAGAAACATCTCGCCACACTATAAAAGTCACCCTTTGGCTAATAAATTGTAAGTGGGTTATCTATTTGCCAGAGTTGGCAAGGATTTACACTTGGCCCCTCCCACTTTTGCAAGCATCGGTGCAAATGCAAGCACAAGCACGAGCACAAGCATGTCATTGGTGGGGACAATGATAGTGCCCTACTTGCATTGGTCGGGTATGACATTGTTTATCTCCTGCCATGGACTTGGGCAAGGTGGTGGTGTGGTCAAACATTGAGGACTTCTTGTAGTGTGTTCCTGATGGTTTGCGATGAATGGTTTGTTGGTAGGATGAGGCTGTTGTCTTGAAGGTTTTGTCCATGGGTAGCGTGCTATATTCTAGAGGTAGTTTTTGGGTCTAGATTGTAGACTGTTAAATATGGTTGGGTGGACTGTACAAATAGATGGTTGAAAGGGGTGAGTAAGATGACAAAACTTCATTGTCCTTTTGTTTTCTTTCAAAAAGTATAGTTTATGTTTGAATGGAGGCTTTTGTGAGTAGAGTTATTTATAAATTTGTCTTTTAGATCCTTCACATAAATGTTTTAATTGCCGACACGTTTTGAACCAAGCAATGTGGTTCATCTTTAGGATGATTAAATGAAGAGAATATGATCCAACAAGGGTATAAAGGGGGGAGGAGTCCTAAGAACTAGAGGAGTAGATCAAAGGTCAAAGAAATTAATAGTTAGGAGGGAAATAATAAAGAATTAGAAATAGTAAAGGTAAAAAGAATATTAAAAGAAAATATAATAAATATAATATTAAAAATACAAATCATAATAGTAAGCATAATAATAATAATAAGAGTATTAAGGTTAATGATATTATTACGATTTAAATAATTAAATGTGAATAATCTTATTAAATTATCATAAATAAAATATTAATAATAAATAAATATATACCAAGTCAAATAAGCTAGTTTTTTCTAACAAGCAAGCAAAACATATTACACGTCTCTTTGTAATTTGTAAAGGAGGTGGAGAATGATTGCTTCAATACTTCAAAGGAAAGCAAGAGATTTTAAAATAAAATTAGTCTCAACCCCACCTTTAGAGAACAATGTAGATGCATTATCCCCTAGTAGACTATGATATTTTGTGTACAAGGTCTTCCCTACAACAATATGAGTAGGCGCGAACTTAATAGAAATCTCAAGCCACATAATGAAGGCAATTGAAGATGTCCAATATTGATAACATTCGAGTATTAATAGAAGGCTAGTTTGAGCTTTAGATTTTTTTTGAAACAATTAAAGTATTTCAAATTAATTTCGAGACATATTTTGAGTAGTATTGTAAAGAAACACTTGTTTTAGTTACTATAGGATAAATGATATGTCATTTAGAGTTCTTTCATTAACATAAATTGTTTAGCCATACTTTTTGGGTGGGAATAAATTGAAGATTTATAACTTCCATTCTTCATTCCACATTGATGATGTTGGCAACTAGAGTTGTAATTTCAGCTTGTGTTTCTGGTGTGGAATTGTCAATATTACATGTGATAAGTTGTATTCAAGGCATGCCTTCGTTAAAATAGTTATGCATGTTTGAAAACATTACAAAAATTCTATCCAAGTCTACTTACTATAAATGCATATGTGATATTGGTATTGATGATTCCAGGCAATGTGAAGAATCAAAATGAAAGCATTGGACAAACTTGTAAAGGAAATTACGTTATTAAATTTAGGGTTAGGGTTTCAATCTAGATTTTATTACACTTTGAGGCTCATTATAGTTATAAGGATTCATAGTTTGCCTTGAGGGTTATTTATTTGTTTTTTCATGTTAAAAATCACCTTTTTTGGTTGGAAACTTGCCTTGTAGCAATTGATATGTTTAAGAAAATCGAGACATGTTTAAGGATCATGCTAAATCAACTAGAAACAACTTTGAAACGTTCCAGTTTTTTGGATACAACTTGGAAATATTTTAGTATCGTTTCCAAGCCATATCCCCTGTGTTTCAATTTTTGAAATGGGCAATGGCGTATCCTCCCTTTAACTAGATGTTTTTGGTAACCTAGTGATGAACTGATATTGCGATTTTATCTCCAAGGCTCTATGCATAATGTTGATTTTAGGCTAGGCACAACTAGAACAATTTCCTTGTACAATTTAAGAACTTCAAATTATCATCATTAGTATTAGATTTCATGTAGCATTTTTCTTCATAAGGAAATCCATTTATAAGCATGATAGTGTAGAAGAAAAATCACTGTAAAATACCATGAAACCATGAGACAAGAGACACAAAAATTAGGCCTAAGGCCAAGGCAAAGCCCACAAGGGGAAAAACCATAAATCTTTTCTTATGTGAGAGGGAGAGTTCCAGATTCATCAATACATCAGAAATAATCATAGCAAAAATAATAACCAAACTGGTAATCAAGATCATGATCAAAAGCCATGTCAAAAACCAAGTTCTTGAAATTTCGACCCTCCCTGCAATTTCGCTGGATTAGAGATGCATAAGACCAATTCGATGTATGCAAATGAGGAGCAAACGTTTCTTATTTATGGACTTGAGGAGGGGGTTGAATGAGTGCCTCTTGGGGGCCCAATTGACCTTAAACATCATGAGGCCGACTTGAAATATTTGGGTGGTAAATTAAAAATTTCAAATTTCCAATTCCTTTTTCAATATGAAAATACCAACCATGGCTACCATATTTTCCAACACAATACTTGAGCCAAGTTCGTAATATGGCAATTTATCATTTTCCCAATCCACCAGCAACTTGGAGCCCCCCCAACTCCTGCAAATGACGAACACCTTTTTTTTTGCAATATATTTCGTCAAAATCCCTAGTGCAGATAATTCATCTCTGTTAGTAGTGCTAAGGCTAGCACCCATCAATAAAGCAAGCATGCATCAATAAAGCAAATTACTGCAGAGAAGGTACAAATAGTCACATAAAAATTGCATTCTTGAACCAGGTTTTTTGGGAAATTCAAATTCAAATTGTATTTACTATACTAGACAACTATCAACAATGCAATAGCCCACGGGGGGTAGCTCAATTAGTGATTGCCATGTTATGAAGTATTATGTTAATCGTGAGATTCCAAGTTCAAATCCCCTGTGGGTAAATCCAAAAAAAATCAACATTGCCACTTAGTATGCGAAATATTGGATATTCAGTGGTTTTACATCTCTCCTTATTTTTAAGATGTTTGGTGAAATGTGATATTATATTCATTCAAAAATAGTTTTATTGAAACATAAGGGAACTCCCTCTCCACTATTTTTCACTTTATCAACCATAAGTGCCATGCACTTTACATAAGATAAGGGTTTAGTCTCAGATCTCAGACCCTGGGTGCTCAAGTAAGGCAGGAGTCTTTAAGGAGGATCACCTCCTGAGTCCTACTTTCTAGTTGTCCTGTTTGATTAAGGATGCGATTGGCAGATGGAGGTCCATAGATTTCATGCTACTTCAGAATCTAGAGCAGTGAGATATCAAGCCTCTTCTTGTCACCTGTGGCAGTGGTTGTCCTCTCTTCTTGAGACCTGTGTTGTAGTGTACTAGGGCATTTTTTTCCCAAGGGTTTCTATTCTGGCTAGGGCTTTTTTGTTATATAATTCAATCACTGAGTATGTCCAAACATTCATACAACAGTGAGAAATAACCTGTATGGCACACAATTATAATAATACAGTTGTCAATAAGCTGAGTTATCCGACTAATAATAGAACCGACTAATAATAGAACCAACTAATGGTACTGTTCTATATTGCTAGCAATATTATGATTGTACGATGAAACACATGGTATTAGGGTTGAGTGACCACAAACAATTCCAAGTCTGCCAGTATATTCAGAAAGCAAACAAATCTAGTAATCCAATCCTCTAAATATGATTGGTTATTAGACTAAGATTCCTCTACAAGCTACTATTTCGTTACACTTGCTCGAAAATTCTGTTTGGGAATACCCTCGCGCTGACTTGATTTGGTACCTATGAATATTTGGGTATGACAATGTTACTCGTGTCTCATTCAACGCAAGCTGTGACCTGCCTGAGTTCTCTTGTAGTTATGATTACAAAAATCTCCATCTAACCTTCCCGTCACCTTAATCGGTCACAGGTGTCCTAGACTAATCTATTCTGCAGCCTCAAACAGTGATAAGGACCCATGCTGCCACAAAATATCTTGTTGTCTAACCTTGTTTTATATCCACGTAAGGTTATATGTGACAGAGACAGTACCTACTTGTGGCTTCATGATATTTATTCGTTTGTTGGGGAATGAGAGTAGACTCCCGTTATGGTGACAAAAACTTCCTGTCTTATCCCTGCCACCACTTCAATGTTGTTACGGTAAATCATGCTTCCACTTATGGTGATTCGCAACAGAGTTAGCGCCTGCCTTCTACTAATTCGCGACTTCCTTCTCATTCTATAACATAGTCACACAGTAATCTGCTGTAGCTGAATAAGAGCCCCAGGTAGACCATGGAGTCACCTTGAATGCTAATTGCGGCTATAATTAGAGTTGAAGTTGATGGGTCAAAGCGTTTAAATCTCAACATGCTGTCCTTTGTTTCCATGTTGCCACAAATATAGATTTTTCTTCCTAAGTACCAAAACCAGATTGGCTTGTAAACTATAGGAAATGAACATCTGGCTGTTCAGTAACATAGTGGGTTGACATGGTGGACACTCACAGAGGACTTCAATCTTGTGTAGTTGGACAGATCTGCTTTTTAAGAAGAAATTTCTGTACTAGAACAAGAGAAAAGTCAAGAAAGATAAAAGATTTTTATCAACTAGTGTGGAATCTTTTACCACTGAAATTGATAGGAGAAAAGGGTCTTAAAACACTCAGAGCTTCAAGCTCAAAGATAAATAAAGATAAATGATCCAAAACGAATTCAACTCTCTTACTCAAACCCCAAATTTGGCTTTCGCTGCCCAACTGCCCTAAAACTTGCCCAAAATTGGAAATTTTCCAAGTTTTCCCCTTTATTGAGGATTGTAGCCTAAGGGGATCGATAGGCTATTTCATCCCTTCGACAGTTAATTTCTCAGGGACATCACAGCCCCCCCTTCACGACATTGTTTTATCTCAAGCAATGACAAATCATGTGACTGCCCACTTTGTTTCCCTTCTTCGATGCACTAGAGGCATTTTTTGATATCTTCCATATAAGGGTATTTTGACTTCTGCGATTTGTTGACTTTTTATTGATTATTAATTGCTTTCTAGTAGGGATGTTACACATGCAGATTCTCGAGCACTGTTATTCACCAATTCATTTGGCTTCTTTAAGCAGGACGTCAATTGGACCAACGATGATGACCGATCCTTGTATGTTGGAGTGCAATCTCCTAATGCTTCTTTAACCTTAAGCCCATCAGATGACCCTAAAGGACTCAAATCTTGTATTTCATTATCTGGCAATGAAGGCGATACATCTTCAATACTTGTTTTCAACATATCTAGTAATGGTAAATGCATGAGGGATTCAACATTGCTCTGGAAGGCCAAAGGTCCCTTCTTCAGTGAGTTCGAGCTGCTCTGTAATAAAACAATTTCCTCCTTTGGTTGACAGACTTGCTTGAGCCTAAACTTCACATCAACTTTCCGTAACAAGTTATTTCGAGTTGCATATTTATAAGCTGCTACTGCATCCGAAGCACACTTAAAACCCACACGAGCACAGGCTGTATAATAGTAAATTCTGGTTCCTGAAATATCTAATTGCCCAAAACATACAAAATGTGCCTTCAATGGTGCTTTCGATGAAGATGAAGGTCATGATTCTGATCAAGTTTTCTTGATTTCCTTGCCTTTCACACCTGACAGACACCGTGATGTTGCAAATATCAATGCAAACTCAGTCGTATCCTTTTGATTTTCTTGAACATCTTTCGTGCACACATTTAAAGGTGGTTCTCTATCATCTAACTTCCTCTGCAATTTGATTTTCTTGTCCATTGAGAGACTCTGTAAAAAACAACACTCTTTTGCGTTTCCACTACTTTGTTCTGAAGTTTGAGAACTTAATGCTTTGTCCACTGTATTTGTAAGAACAAATGCACTTTCTACTTCCCTCTTTGAAGATGATTCCAGTAGTTGACTCAAGCTAGTTATAGTTTCTACTTTAGTGTCAAGTTTCATATTCTCCACTTCTGTATTATCCCTTTCGTTTGTTTCGTTTGTAAAAGCCATATTTTCAGACAACACTACCATACACAGGCACTGTGATGGAGTTACAAGATTTGTTGGGCTGGAGCTTACTCAACAGTCAAGTGTTGCTATGCTCGGAATCATTGCAGCACATAGCTGACTTTTTCCTATCATTTCATCATCTCTGTAAACAATTGTCTAACTTGCGACTATTACCAACTGCCTCCGAAGAACCCATATCATGTAAATTTGTAAGGACATTGTCAATTTTTCTCACTAACAAATATTCTGGGTCTCCAGCAGAAGAAACAATGGCTAGTGTCTGTTCAAAGTTTCTAGATGGACACGTTGGACGTAAGTATCTTCCAGACAATCTTGGACTTAGAGGAATAGGAGCTAGAGAAAATAAAGGGGGATTGCTTGTAAGAATACCTGGAGAATTAGAGACACTATACTTGGAACCCATATCATACATGGCCAATGGATTGTGCATATCAGAAGATTCCATGAAACTCACAAAGACAGGGCTTCTGCTTGTGGATGCTTTCTCGGCAGCATTCACAAGCTTGGGGGATTTTGCTCGGGAATCACTCGTTATCGCTTGAGATTCATTGTTGCCTTGAGATGGTTCGACAAGTGTGAAAGTTGAGGAGGTAGATATCTCAAAGATTTGAGAGGCAGACCCATCCTTTTTTGAATTTATAGGTTCTACAATTAGTAGCAGACACTGAGACAAGTCCAGGGCATATTGTTGAATTGTCTGGGTTTATACCCAATAAACCTGAACAACACTCTTGCTTGTAGCAGTTAGACTTAAAATAGGCATTACTACAAAAAACTTTGCTAGATAGCCCATGTGCGTGGCTGCAGGTTTAGAACCATATTGTATGTGTACTACATATATGGCATTTTTTTGGCATTTGTCAGTAAAATCAGGCTTGTACGAGGTAGAACTGAAACTTGATTAAAAAAACAATCTCATGTCTTGGCACTAAAGAACCCCTGCGTTCAAGTGTTTGAATACACTGCCAATTTTTTGAATCTGACGACGATAACCGATCATATGAACTTGAAACACCCATAACTTCAATTCTTGATTAAAGGGATCAACAGTTAAAAGGATTATGTGATCAGGATGATGAGGTACTGTTAGAAATGCAACTGAGCCAAGCTGCCCGTCATGAGGTTCAAGTGTTGCCATGGGAGGCATCTTCTTATCTCCCCAGAGTTGGACCTAGCTCTGCTGCTCTGGAGTTTTTGCCAAACTCATTCATGAACAACGCTTGCTTCGTCTTCAACTGATTTCCACCCTCTGAGCTAAATTATTGCCTGCAATTGTTGTCACATATAATATCTGTATTAAGTTATTCCCTTTTTTTCCCCATTTATATGCTCGATCAATAAGATCAAAATACTCTAAATCCTCAAAACTTTTTTGCAGGGAAGAAAATGGTTCGTTGAAGTAGATGCAAAGACAAACTTGGGTAAGATCCTTTCCAATGTTGTCTTTAGTCATTGACCAAGGGCCGACTCTTTTTTGTCCTTTCTGGTGGTTCATGCCAACTCTTTCTTCTTTTCCCATAGGGATAGCCAAAACCAACATGTTCCATGTCAACATCAAGGCCACTGGTACCTTCAGACAAATCTTCATCGTCAAGAGGTCCATCGTCAGAATATGATAGCGAATCCTTTGCACCATAAACTGTGTCATCATCTTCCTTTGTTTCTACCTTCCCACCATCTTGCCCTTCATTGACTTCGTCAGGTTTTACTGTACTACCACTATATTTACCATGCTCGCATTCACCTGCATCTCGCTTCTTTTAGTGAAATTCACTTTTATCAACATCTGTATGCTCTATTTTCACTTTTCCAGTCTTATTCTTGTCATCAACACTACCATTGCCTTCAGACTGCTTCATGGAAGACCTTGTAATATTCTTAGTGGAAATGCCAGTATCATTATCTGAAGTCATTGTGCTCTTATCATCAGGTTCAAGGGATTGATACCCATTGTTTTCCTTGGACGTTGTAGCCTTTTTGTTAAAATTTTCTAATTCCTCAAGAGCACTTCTGTTCCAATATTGCAATCGATTAATGGTTTCTGTTTGCTTCTCTTCTAACTTCTGCCATGAATCTGCATAATCCTTGTCAAATATTTTGTTTAGCTGCTCTATCTTCAAACACCATCCAATGAACAATAGGACCAACTAATGATACTATTCTATATTGCTAGCAATATCATGATTGTACAATGAACCACATGGTATTATGGTTGACTGCTCACAAACAATTCCAAATCCACCAGTATATTCATAAAGCAAACAAATCCAGTAATCCAATCCTCTAAATATGACTGGTTATTAGACTAAGATTCCTCTACAGGCTACTATTTTGTGACACTCACTCGAAAATTTCGCCTGAGAATACCTTTTTGTTGACTTGATTTGGCACTGTGAATAATTGAGTATGACGATGTTACTCGTGCCTCATTCAATGCAAGCTGCAACCTGCCTGAGTTCTTCTGTAGTTATGGTTACAAAAGTCTCCGTCTAACCTTCCCGTCACCTTAGTCGGTCGCAGGTGTCCTCGACTAAATCTATTCCGCAGCCTCAAACTATCATAGGGACCCACACTGCGGCAAAGTATCTCACTTCTAAGCTTTTTTTATATCCATGTAAGATTATAGGTGACAGAGCCAATACCTACCTGTGGCTTCGTGATATTTGTTCATCTGTTGGGGAATGAGAGTAGACTCTCATTATGGTAACAAAGCTTCCGGCTTTATTACTTCCACTGCCTCAATGTTGTTACGGTAAATCATGCTTCCACGTATGGTGATTCGTAACACAGCCAATGCTTGCCTTCTACTAATCCGCAACTTCCTTCTCATACTATAGCACAATCACAGGGTAATCTGTTGTAGCTAAATAAGGGCCCGCTATCCCTGGTAAACCACAGAGTCACCCTGGATGCCAATTGTCACTATAATCAGAGTTGGCTTTGATGGGTCAGAGCGTCCAAATCTCCACGTGCTGTCCTTTGTTTCCACATTGCCACAAATATGGATTTTTGTTCTTAAGTATTGAAACCAGATTGGCATGCAAACTATAGAAAATGACCTTCTGGCTGTTTCGTAACAGAGTTGGTTCTTAAAGGCATCTCAACTTCTCTTGTTGAATATTATCTTCCTAGACGCTTTCGCTTGTTTGGACTCTTCCTTGATGCATTAAGCCATCTTTTGTCGACAAGACAAATAGTGGATCAGGCTATCAAAGAGGATTTTTATAGACCATACATTTAGGTCACCTTTCATAGGCTTCGATCTCTCATAAACTCTACCACAAGGAGAGAGGGGTATTCCTACCTTGCACCTTGCTACTTAGAGGCTCTCGCTTTAGATCCTCCCTCTGGTCGGGCTCGAGGTTGGTTCTTAGAGGTGTCTTGGCTTCTCTAGTCGATCAGTATCTCTCTAGAGCACTTTCCCCTCTTTGGATTCTCCTGTGATGCATCAAGCCATCTTTTGTCGACTATACATGTATTGAATAAGACTATTATAGAGGATATCTACAGATTATGCATTCAGGTAACATGGACCTAGCCTTTGAATGCAGGTGAATGAAACCCTAGGCCTCCAAGACTATTAACTGAATTTAATGACCAGTTTGACCATGGCAGCTAATGAACCGGCTGGTTTGACCGGTTACAGGTCCGACCCGTCTGATTTCGAAGACCATGGTTCAGACTCCCCCTTTTGGAGGCCAACCAATGTTATCGAGACCAGTTCAACATTACTAGTTTGTACATCATTCCACATTCTCTCAGAGCATTAGAGAGATTAGCTGTAGATGCACTCATAGTAGAGCATCTCCTTCATCTCAGTCTACTTCCTAGACCCAGAGGAGCGGCCAGAGATCCCATTGGAGTTTCCTTTTTTTGACCTCAGATGCTACAGTATCCCTCACTTGTGCATTGCCCCTAGGCTCATCTCAAGGTTCACAAATTCTTCATCGACAAGTACCCTGTTCACATTCTGCATGTTGGTAATGTCAAAATGTCAATATGTTCTGTATCATGGTGTTCATTTCTTGATGTGCCTCCCTAAATGTGTTGTGTGTGTTTTCAACAATCTTAAGATATGTAATGGCTTGTGGTAAGTTTCACAATCTCCTTTAAATTCTCGTTTGCTGTGATCAACAATTGGTTAATATTGACTATTGACTGCAGAACATGTCCAGTATGTCAATATGCAGGTTTATTGTGGGATGAATTTGATCCATGAGTTTGATTTTGTTCCTTGTTTCTTGTGAACCTTTTTAAGCTTTGAATTTCATCTTTATTTACTATATATCCATTCAGCATATTATATGATCCAGGGTTTTCTTGATTTTGACTGTGCATACCCTATGAGTGTGTCTTGTGTTTGACCTGTTAATTTTGAAGAAAGTTGTTATTGATAGGTAGAGATTAGAAAACCAACTTTCTTTTTTATGTTGTGTAAAGCTCAATGCATGACTTTCTGTTTGCAGGCTTGATAGTTGAAAGTGGAATCACATGGGCTATCCTGATCTCAATTTTATGTGAAGTGGTTTCTGTATTTGGCCTTGACCACTGCACAGATATAGACATTGGTGAAAATTGTGTTAGTTAAGCATCTGTTCAGAATATATTACTCAGAACTGGTCATGATATCGGTGCAATGTACATGCATCTTAAAGGTATGAAAATATTTCAGTGACAGATTTGGATATCTCTGTAGCCATTAACTTATGCCATTTTACAAGTCTAGACATTTGTAATTTGTTGAGGGAGAATCTGTTGTCTGTTGTTTTTGCAGTGTTCAGATTAATTGGAAATATTAGAGCATGTGGGCAGAAGAATTTTCTGAGCTTGCTAAGAGCACAGTAAAGATCATCTAGGAGGATCGAGGGAGAGAGAGTACTCTTACATTCTACCTTGCCAATTCGAAGAAGCCCTTGCTGCATTTTATTTGTCTTTTATAACTCGTCATTCACAAAGGAGCACATCAAACTTTGTGCTCAAGGAAGTTTATTGGGGGAGAATATGGAAGTACAAACATGTGGGAAGCCTATTGATTCTTTGCTTGAAAAGGTTCTCTGTATGAACATCCTGTCTTCAGATTACTTCAAGGAACTGTACAGGCTGAAGACCTACCATGAAGTTATTGATGAGATCTATAATCAAGTTGATCATGTAGAACCGTGGATGACAGGGAATTGTAGGGGTCCGTCTACAGCATTTTGTCTTCTCTACAAATTTTTTACCATGAAGTTGACAGTGAAGCAAATGCATGGGCTTCTTAAGCACGAGGATTCCCCATACATAAGATGTGTAAGATTTTGGATCTGTTCTAATTTCCTTTCATGTACACCTGTTTTGTTTTGTTGTTAACTTATCTGTGATGTCAATCATGACAAATATTTATTGTCATTGCTTTTAATTAATTTTCTTACTCTTTTGGGTTCCTTATAGTCATTATGGGTTCTCTTAAAATCATGGTGTACCCCATTTGGCAAAACTGGATAGGAAGTTGTTTCTTCTGATTGTGTGTTCTTGCTATGGTTAAGTAGATAAACTGAACCACTTTATGTGGAGTAAGTCTAAGCCAGTTTTAAGGATAGTCCTAGACACTGAGTTATAGTCATCAGAATATGTACATAACTGATATCAATAGCAGTGTGTCATAGTGTATTTGAAATTGCAGTGGGGCGTGTTTGTTTGTTTCTGTGGTTTACATTTAACTCTTTCCAGTGTGATGCATGGTACACATTGAACGTTTATATTTTTTTCATGTGCATCTAAGATTTGTTTATTTGGAAATGCAAGGTTGTTCTTATATGCAATGGCTGCAGTTTGCCGTTATGTATCTGAAATTCTGATGGAGATAGTCTTAATTTCACAATTAGTTGATTTATTGCCTTATGACACTTACACTGGTCATCATGATTTGATGAGCTGATCAATAGGGTTTATTCAGTGCTCATAGTGCTGATTAACGAATGAATTAAATTGAGATAACATGCCCTCATAACATCAAAGTTGCTATATGAATATTTTTGTACCTTCAACATGCTTACATATAGGTCTGATGGTGTGTTTGGTTTTCTTCTAGTAAATCTTTTTACCGTTAAAAATGTTTTTACTGCTCAGGATTCTTTTGCTTTCTTCTTCACTAGAAGTTCAAGATGTTTTTACTGCTTGGAGTATAGTTAGTTATGCGATTCTTTTTGTTCTCGTTTCTATGCTTATCCAAGTTTTTGTTTGAATGATTTATTGTCTTGAAATTTTCCGCAGATTGGTTTCCTGTACCTGCGTTATGTTGCAGATCCTAAGACGTTATGGGGTTGGGTTGAGCCTTATGTGAAGGACGAGGAGGTATTTTCATTCCCTCATTCTTTTGGTGAAGATAACAGATATTCCTTTTCTCATAATGTTATGGTTTTGTTGCTGGTTGAGTAATTTATGATTATTGGCCTCCTATCTTTTGTATAAAATAACTTTATATGTATACCTAAGTAAATATATAATGTCCAGATAATCTCTGCCAAGCAAATACAACACGGTCAACATGTGAACTACACTGCGTGTAGGTCAGATATCATGAGACAAAACAGAAAATAATCAGACATTCTAATTGCAAGTTTCACTTACAAGGGTTCGAGATTCTGAGGCTTCTAGAAACTACACTGGCATCTGCAAAGGGACAGCTTGGGGCTTTCTCCTTGGTGTGTCTCTAGTCAGTGGTTTTGAGACCCAAAATTATCCATGATGTGACCTTGGACACACTTCCTGTTTATCTCATGATCTGGGCCCTACATTACGGGTTGTAAAGCATGTTTCCAAAGCAGGCTTCTTTGTAGCAGCTTCCTGTTGTTGAACATCTGCAGCTGTTCTTTGGGCTGTTTTTTATTTTTGAAGATCCCCATGTTCTATTGGTGTTTGTTTTCCATTCAGGCTCTCCCGTACTCTTAGAAGGTGGGTAAGGGGCTACAGGGTCTCAATTCTCTAAGTTTTCTGGGATTATACCTTGGTGGTTTTTGAAGTTTGGTCACATTTGGTGAACAGTGACACTGGACTCTATAGGCTTCATTGCTTTGCTGGTTCTGGTGACTTTACTTGCTTCCCCGGGGGGGGTGGGGGGCAGCGTAGAGGACTGTCTTAGCCAACAAAGATCTCCCACATATGCAGCAGTTGTCAGTCTCCCGGCTCCCCTTGGCACGACATAGCCCCCTCGCCTTCTCCCTCTCTATCTCCTCTCCTTCTTTTCCCATCCCCTAATCTGTAATATCCCTCTTCGACAGATTAGATAGATTACTCTTGGGCTGAAATTCTGATTTAGGGTTCCAATAAACACATGACAAAATTGTATTGTATAACAGTGTTGCAGCACTTCATCAATCTATAAAACAGTGATGATCTTTTATTGAATGTACAAGTAGTATAATAAAGAGCTCAAGCAAGAGTTGATTCCACAAGCAAACATTATAAAGTAGGGCCAATTCAACAAGCAAATGGCAGACTTACTATGCAGTACGAAGATCCACAGTTTTCCAAAGAGGGATATCAACACAAATGCAATTTCTAGGCTTGCAAAGCTATAGCCATCCTTGCTCTATCCATCAATAGCCTGGGACACAAATTTCCCTAACCTTAGATTAACTGATGCCTCTCAGCTTACTGCTACAGTCCCCCGTGTGCTGCTTAGGCCCAGAACCACCCCTGGTTCAACAATTGTTACCCCTTATGGCCCTGTCTTGGCCTTGTGCTGATCTGCTGCCATAAAATCACGCCAGTCGGCCTTGCACTTGGCCTTATATCTTATGCTGCTATCCTGCACAGTATTCAACCCTTGCTGTGTCATTCCCTAGCCAGCTGACACCCTGAATTCACTCTTTAGACCCTCGTTGCCTAAGCCTTGTGCCAGCTGCAAACTTAGAATCCAGAGTGGGGTCCCTTAGGCCACTCGCTGCCCTGAACTTAGCCTTATGTCAGTTGGCTGTTTCAGCCTTCAGGAGACTAGAAACCAGCCATCCCCGCTGCCTCAGACACTTCACTGCCATTCTCTCACTCAGACAACCCAATCCGCTGCTCTTTACCAGGCTCTGCTGCCTCAGGAAACTAGATTCCAGTGACTTGCTGCCTCAGAAAGATAGCTTCATGCTGCTCACTGCCTCAAAAAGATAGATTCCATCCACTTGCTGCCTCAAAAAGATAGATTTGAGCCAGAACTTGGTCACCTGTAGCAGGAAAAGATGAAAAAATTGGCTAGGGCGGAATCTTTCACCACTGCAACCAATCATAGATAAGGGTCATAGAACCTTCCAAGAGCACTCAGCTAGAAGAACAACAATCCATGATGATCATAATGACTCTCTTCCCTTCCTTGTATAGTTTCTTCTTGTGGCGTTTCCATCCTAATTTCAAATTTGAGTGACTTGCAAGTTTCCCTCCATTTTTCCCAATTTAATTTTATTATCTAATGTTAGTAAGTAACATTAAATAATAATTCCCCCTTTTGAATGACTATAGCCTATGAGGTTAGATAGCTACTATGTCCTTATGTGGGCAATTAACTCGATGAGGACATTGCAATGTTGCATAGTCCACCCTGCCACCCCTCGTGCTACCTTCCTTTTTGATAGAGGCCATGTTGACTCACCACTCACTTCAAGGAGTTGCCCCCCTCCATTTACCAATTCATGTCATCAGGCACAACCACAATCAAATACAATATGCTTTCCATTGTCCTCGTGGAGGTAGCCCTTAATTCCTACCCCCACTCTACTTGTCAACACGCCGTAAACCTCCCCCTTGCTCCTATTGATGAACAACTGGTTTGATAATCAATGTAAATCTCTTCACAAACAACCTTGTTTTTCCCTCATGCATGACCTTTATTTTTCGACAGCCCAACACCTGGTATTTAATTCCAAGCAATAAATTTTTGAATAAACACTGGTAGATTCCTAACAAATAGCATTCAATAGAGGCAATTAACTATATGAATCACATGATCATAAGCATATTTCTGCCCAACAAATTAGTTCATCAATAATAAAAATTAGAACCTACTTGGGCTCCCGTCCTGGGATAATGGCCCAATCGAGGAATTACATATACAACAATAAACTTGAGTATCACACTCCAGTGTTCCACGGGAACGCGTCCCCCAGGGTCGGGTGCACACACCCCTCGCACCCGGGACGAGGAGTCTCTTGAGGGTGCGTTTCCCCATGCACCCTTTTTGGGGATTCTCGGGGAGACGCAAGGGGGTGCGTTTCCCTAGTGTGGGAGTCTAGACTCCCCAAAAAGGGTGTGTCTGGGAGTCGCCCTTCAGTGTGGGAGTCTAGACTACCCAAAAAGGGTGCGTCTGGGCGTCCCCCTTCAAAAGGGGCGCTTATGGGCGTCCCCCTTTAAATTTGTCTAATAAGACCCAAATTAAAAATTAAAATATCAAAAATCAAAACAATAAAAAAATTTAAAATTAAAACTAAATAGAACAAAAAAACATTAAATAACTAGTTTAAAACCTAGGTTCAAACTTTGAGTTATATAAATTTAGTGTTCAAACTTTGAAAATATACTAGTATGTTTTGCTTTCAATTTAGATTCTAGAATGATGAATGATGAGTTTAATTTTTAAATCAATGTAGATTGTAGAATGATGAATGATATGGATCAATGTATTTGAATATTTCATTATTGATTTTTATTTTTTGTTTATCGAATCTCATGGTATGTATGAATAATTCAATAATGAGACTTGAGTATGTCATATGAATGATGTATGTATCAAATGAATGATGAGGATGGAACAATGATTCAATTGTCTATTTAATATTTATATGCTTTCATTATTGAACAATGAACAATGAATATGAACTTGAATTATATATATATATATATACCTCGACGTCTCCCCGCACCCCTGAAATTTCCCTAAAATTTGAGGGTACTCCCATACGTCCCCCCCTGTGCGTCTCTCCGCACCGGAGTCTTGGTGGAAAATTGTCACACTCCTCCTATGGCTAGTGGCGCTGTAGTGCGTATTCTCCCTCTCATTAGCCTTGGTTTTATAACTTTACATTGAGTCAAAACCCTAACTTTAACCCTAATCTCAAAGTGATTGATGGTTGAGATTAGATCTCGCCTCAGTTTTCTTAAGTTTTATTAGTTCAATAAGCCAACATATTAATGTGTTTTTTCCCAAGTTAACCTTAGGCTAATTTACATTAGCAACTTGCTCAACTTAGAGCAAATGTTCTAAGGAGATGTGGGCGACTTTTGCATCCCTAGACACAAGGCCTATGCAAAATTACTTGCTCAAGCTACAAACTTCAACACTCCCTCTTAGTGAGGGAGGTTCTTTTTGAAGATTCTCCTCCACCTATATTTATCCTTAAGACCACCACGCCATCCATTGCTATAATTGCTCCCTTTGAACTGGAAGAATTCCTAGCTACATGCTTTGGAAGCTAATATGAAGATATGTTTCTTCCAACCATGCTCCTAGGAGGTTTCTATTGAGCATCCATCAATGTTAGGTCATACCAATTGGTCCTGACATTTTTGGAAGCAGGCTCCTGCCCATTTTTTATATTAGAATGCAAAGTCCTTGTTATCAACGCAATCTTCAAAGCCTTTTGTTGAATCTCTATTACTGACACCAATATTTTGCTAAGTCCTTCTAACATTGTTATGGGCTTGTCATGGGCTTGTCTCAGTCCACGGATTGCCCTAGTTGGCTTCTACTAGCAGTGACCCGGTCATACTTTTTCATTACTACCACTTGCCCAAGCTCAGGCCTACTTTTGCGACTTTCCTATAGCCCAACTTGATCTCTGGACCTTGCTGTGACTTTTCTAGATTCTTGCCTGCATGCTTTATTAGTCGAGTTTGCCTAATTGGATATCAATTTAGCTTCTGGTGTCCCAGCTGTTGAATTTCAAGTGCATTGCGATGTTTCCCTACCAAGTTTGTAGTCTAGCTTTTTCGATGACAAGCCCCTCGAGCGCGCAAATGCTCGGCCACCACCTGTGCCCATCAACCACATAATCTCAAAGTGATTGACTATTGAGATTAGGTTTTGCCTCTCCTGACATTGATGGCTAAGATTAAAAATTATACACTAAGTAAATTACCTTGCTTTTCCTAACTTTTGCATTGCAACCTAAGGCAAGTGTTCTAAGGAGATGTGGGCGACTTTTGCATGCCTAGACACAAGGCCTATGCAGAAGAGCTACACACTTCAACAAATCCATCTTCCTCTCCTTACCTCTGCAAAACCTATTGTTAACTCCTTCACTATAAAAAGCAAACCTTCCTCTCTTGGAGGAGATGGAACTTTGTGAGGCCCTACACTGCTTCCCTAAAGCCTTTTGGGGTACTCATTTTCCTAGGCATTACACCATCCAGTGTGACCTTGACCCCTAGTCCCTTTTCTCCCACACAATATCCCTTTATAATATTTTTGTACAACCTATTATTTACATTCCCCAATGCCACCTTTTCTTTGAGGGGGACATCAAGAGAGTTGTTAGAGATATGAGTACGAATGGAGTGTTAGATGGAGAAGGGGTTCAAGTCCATTTTGTTGAACATGGCATCAAATGTCTTGAGTTCTATATTGCTAATGTATTTAACCATGTGATGTGTTTAGGCTCCCCCCCTCTTTGATGAGACATACGAGTTATCCAGTGCACAAATTAGAGAGTAGTTTTGATTCGAAAAACTATCAAACTATCATGGTGGTTCTTACATTCCCAAAAATTTATGGCATAATCCTACACAGGTGGCTCTTTGAGGAGTTGGAGAGTTGTCACCTTAGGGCTCGAGGGCAAGTTGGTTTCCACCTAAACTACCAAACGATTGATCACATTTTCACTCTTTGAGCCATTATTGAGAAGCTTGTCATTGCTCTTTGAAGGTTTAAATTGCTTTGTAGAATTTTGGAAAACATTTGACACGGTTTCTAGGGAGGCATTGTTCCAAATGCATTGTTCAGGTGAAGGCCAAGTCCTTTCCATTAGAATCAAGAGTTGCTAATACAGGCGCATTAGACATAATTTCTTTTAAGTCTTCGAAACACTTTTATGCTTCCTCATCCCAACGAAATGAATTTTTCTTTAAAAGGTTTGTCAAAGGAGTAATTACATGGGTGTACTTTTCAATAAACCTTAGATGGTATCCAATTAACCCTAAGAAACCCCTTAACTTGGATATGTTAATTGGTTTGGGCCACTCTCTTATAGCCTTGATTTTATTAGGATCTACTTTTACTCACGAATGGAGTGTTAGATGGGGAAGGGGTTCAAGTCCAATTTGTTAAACATGGCATCAAATGTCTTGAGTTCTATATTGTTGATGTATTTAACCCAATGTTTTAAGACTCCAACTCCGACTCCGACTCGGCCGAGCAATGACTCCGACTTCGACTCCGACTCGGTAATGACTCGGCCGACTCGTTTTCAATGACTCGGTCGTTGTAAAAAATACATTAAATATTTAGTTTTTTGATAAAAAAACATAATTTTGAAG
>APFE031216385.1:55346-78629 GCA_000404065.3 Pinus taeda
TTAATTATTAATTAAATGCTATATAAAAATTATAATTAATATATAATGCGTAATAATTATAAACTTAATATAGATGTATGTCGGGGTATGTAAAGCGACAAAAAAGTGCCTGAGAGGAGTGACGAAGGGATAGCAACGGACGTGGGACAAAGCCACAACGGCAAGGGGCAATGAAAATGGTGGCTCCAAAAGGCGTGTCAACTTGAAAAGGGCGTGACGCTCCAAGTTCGAGAGAGATCTTGATTGCGAAATTGCGGCAAGAAAAGGAATATGGTGGGGCGACGACGTTGGTCGAACTGGGAGCACGAGACAGTAATACAATCTGTGACGAGGAATGATGAGAGAGGTGGACAGGGGCAATGCAGGGACGAAGATCGCTGGCGATTGGGAACAAGCGACTGGAAACAGTGAGACGCGTGCGATGGAGAAGGATGATGCGACATGGAGCAGTGAACTGTGCAACACAATTTTTTTTTGCCGAGAGTTGTAAACCCGCTTTGATACCAGATGTAGTATAAAAACGCGATCATAAACATATATATTTCACTAATAACACAATGATTTTACAATGAGGGCCCTTAGCTTATATATTGCCATGGGTACCATTTTGGAAAAAGGGCATGATCTTATGATCGTGCCCTCTCGTCCAATTACACTAATTAATTTTAACACAACATGCACCTACAAACTTGGGCTGCTATCTAAGCTCCTTTGCGGCTCTGCTAGCTTTGTCTTCTCGATTTCCTTGGTTTGCCGTGGTTGGCTTCTACTAGCAGTAACCTGGTCATACCTTTGCACTGTTGGCACTTGACCAAGCTCACTCCTACTTCTTTTGCTTGTCTATAGCCCAACTTGATCTTTGGATCCCATTGTGACTTTTCCAGACTATCGCTTGCGGGCTTGAATGGTCGAGTCTGCCTAAATGACTATTAGTGTAGCTTGCAGTGTCCCAACTGTTGAAACTTGAGTGCACTGCAGTGTTTCCCTACCCATTGTGCAGTTTGGTGTTTTCGATGATAGGCCCCTCAAGCCTGCAAATGCTTCGCCACCTGTAGTGCCCATCAACCACTTCTTCTCATTGCCAGGTCGATTCTTGATTGCTGCTGACTTACCTCAGTCTCCTTTGCCATCGAGTTGGCTGAGTCCTTTGTTGGCAACCACATCTTGGCATCCATTCGCGACCAATTCTTGTGATTACTCATGAACAACCCACAGCTCACCTTGCTAGCCTACACGCGACTCGACTAACAATGGCTATCTTCTGATTTTTTTTTGCAGGCATTGACCACTCTACTTTTGGCCGTTGCAAGTTGTTGCTCCTAGCTTAGGTCGACCTATCTCTTTTGCCATTGCCTTTGCAAGCACTGTTGGTTGGAAACCCCTGTAGTTGCGCTTTGCTTTGTCGCGTGACCAATTGTCTAACAGATTTCCTGTCTATTGGAGCTGTGTCCCTACAACTATATGTTCCAGTCAATCTGGTAATCAGACTTCAACCACCACCGCCAAGGCTTCAACCTCAATTTGTCGTTGGTTTATCTCTCGCGTTGTTTTCCACACATAGTCATGCCCTCCAAATGACAATGCTTCATTCCTTGATCAAGTGGATGCTCTGTGGCTCTAACTCTCCCAGCCTGCTTCATGCAACACCCTTTGTTGCGATTGACCTACTCCTTGCTGGCAACAGTTCCAATGGATGGTAGCGTTGATTGGTTGAATCCCTTTCTTGTCTTAGTGGCTCCACCAATCTTTCCAACACATGCTTGCTTGCTGCCTTGTCATCCTAGGTGATTGCTAGGTGGGTCGTCAGGACTATTAGCCACCCAGTTGGACCCCTGGGCATCCCTTTTATATATGTATATATTTTTGTTGTTTTAAAATTGTTCCTCCTTTTAAAAAAATTTCTTGGCCTTTTAATTTTTTTCCCCTTCGGTCAGTTGACTGATTTGCTTTTATGTAACGCCCTGAGGAATCGGGCGCTCCGCACGACGACGGGCGCCCCACATAAGGGCGAGGACGTTATTCACCCGACAGCAGAATCGACTTGGACGACGACGTAGGCGGCGTTCAACACATACAAACGACATTGCGACGATCAGTGCCGGGTCCGTTCATCACTATGGGCAAACAACAACAGAGCGGGGCAGCAATGGGGCGAACGATCCAAGGATGAAGGGCGCATGGCATAAGAAGCACGAAGGCCGAAAGAACATGTGGATGGCGTTGGTCGGCTTTGTAACCAAAGGCCGACCCGCCACGATATTGTTCTCGACAACTATCAAATGAACGTCACATAGGCATGCGACGATAATACATGGGCTTACGAATATTAAGATGGGGCAGCCATGATATACGGCCCCACCGAAACATAAAGGAAGACATGTATGGTGTTATACATTAAATATAACACATAACGAAACCTTATATTATATAAATACACATATATACACATATGGGAAGATTAAAATAATATAAGGGACACATACGTGGATAAAATGGGCATGATAAACCATAAAGAAGACGCATGTGGACAAACCGACATGCTTTATGGACATAAAGGTATGGCGGTGGATTAAAATAATTCAAATGGAATATTACGTGGGCTTTTCATGAGAAAAGAGAGTCGGCTTCAAAGCAAACGACCTCGAAACATGGAAGGAGGAAAGCGTATATATTTGGAATGAGAAGAGGCTCATTCCTTATCAACGAACTTCGCTTGAAGTCTCTCAATACATCTTCGCTCTAAAGGATCTCGGCATAGGGGCTCGATGTAGTGCGAAAAGCCTCCAAGGGAATGCGCACTAAGTCTATGCGCATTAAGGATAAAAGGCTTCGCATATCTTCGGTTGGCACATATGCAGAACATATTCGGTGAAAGGAAGATTGGGTACACGGTTGCTGCAGATTCGGTAAACGTTACAGGTGGTCCGAGAGGAGCCCGTTTACAAACGAAGGCTGCGGGATTGGGGTATGAATTAAGACAGCAGTCTTGCTGTATTTTGAAAGCGTTGGCCGTGAGGGTAATCCGGCACGCTCTTATTGTATTATTGCTGTAATTCTAAAGTGTGGACCGGGAGGTTGTTTAACACACTTGTGCTATTGTATTATCAAAAGAAAACTGATTCTAATATAATACGTCGGGCAGATTCTATGGGAGTTGCCCCGCCCAACAGTTATGCGTTCTTATGTATTTTGGCATGAATGTTGGTGAATGGATTTTATGTCTCGGTTTTATGAATTGCTGATTTGTAATTGAACAACAGAATTCTAATTAAGGTTCGATTATAAGATTAAGAATTGGTTATAAAGTAACACTTGTGCAGCGACAGCGAAACAAGTGCTTGAAGGCGTAGTCTATAGGCAAAGTGATAAACTTGCCCGGTAGTGCCGCACGCTCCTGACCAAAAAAAAAATATATATAGAGGTCGGGGCCGTGACAGATGGTATCAGAGCCAGTATCGGTACTGGCGTTGGAATGGTGAAGACTTGGACAGGGACCGTGAAGCTGGTGAGCTCGGGACGGTTGACAGGTGAAGATGGAGAACAATCGAGATCGTGTAACCGTGAAAGTTCATGGCAGAGATGTTCAAGTGTTGGTAAGATCGGCCGATCCATGTAACATGATGACGGTACGATTTGCGGAAGAAACGGGACTGATATCTACCATGATTAAATGGGAGGAAGCCTGGTGGAAATTCGGAGTAGGGGAGATACTAGATGTACGCGTACGAATGGAAGGACTCCGAGGGCTGATGGACTTCGTGGTGACAGATATCGAGGACGTTGATGTGATGATTGGAAGGGAAGGACTTCTTCAGTTCGGCTACATAATAGATGAAGATGCTGGCCCAGAAGAAGAAGCCGTATTGACCAAAGATGTTGGGGACTTTACTGTGGTGGAGGTCGGACTTGGAGATATTCAAGAAGAGCCCAAAGCATGCAGTTCGGAAACATGGGCAGATGAAGACATTCAGCTGGAAGAACCATGCGACGAGGAAGGAATGAAGGGGACCGAACTTGAATTTAAACAAGTTGAGACAGAGACACACGGTTTAGCAACATGGATGGATTCTTACATAGAGGAATCATGTGTCGTTGAAGACCCGATGAAGGCAAAGCTTGAAGACGAACCAGGATCGTTTAGCTTGTCGACACGGCTAGATGAGGTCACTCACATAGAGGGCACTCATGATGATGGAGATTCGATGGAATCGAAACTTGAAGGCACGCAAGTTGGACAAGAATCGGTTGGCTTGACGACATGGATGGGTGATGATACCCACACAAAAGTACAGGACATGACAGATTATGAAGAACTTGCAGCCGTAAGAAGAGAGGTTGAGGGACTTTTTCAGGTCAGTTGGACGAGGGAGCAAGAGACAGGTGCTAAATGTACAACTGAAGAGGAGGAAGTTTTTGTGACTAAAGAGGTTATCTATGTGCCGACGGCCGAGGATGAACTTGAACTCGACCGAGTTGAAGAGCACTCGGGCAGGTGGCACACATATGCAGACGAAGGTGCTCTCCGAGAGAGACCTCATGACGATGATACAGAGGTATCATATGGACATGTGGCAGATAGGTCATATGCAAGAAGGGGCAAAAACGTTTTGTCTAGGCTATGGATGATCGTGCTGTGGATAATTTTGACGGGATGCTGGGTGATGAACCGAGGATGGGCAGTGGTTGCAAGACTCGGTGGGGATACTTACGACATTGTGATGAAAAGGGTAAGGACCCGTGACAAGAAGTTAAGACCGAATACATGGGAGGAGACTCGGGGAGAGTACCTCCGGCAGATAGAAGACAATAGCGAGAAAAATGAGGTGCGTAGAGGACCGAACACCCGAGGGGGAGATCGGGAAGCACACCGAAAGCAGGTAAAGCGTGGAGATGAGGATGCTCTCATAGAGAGACCTTATGGCGACGGTACAGGTATCTCACATGATCATTTGGCAGGCAAACCGCACGCAAGGAGAGGCAAAACCAGTTTGCCTACACTAGAGGGAGTCGTGCCGAGGGTGACTAAGATGAAACGATGGATGAAGAAGCAAGAATTGGCTGTGATTGCAGAACTCGACAAAGTTGTTTGTGACCTTATGGTGGAAGTTACAAGACCTCGGGACAAGGGTGGAACATGATGATCATTATGGGTGATTGGGCCATGCTTTAGCCACATGGCTAAATGCCCGGCATGACACATAGACAGTCGAAGAGGGCACGGGAATAAAGCTTGGCGACACGATAAGGTTGGTGACCGAGGACCGAAAATGACAACTTGGGTATCAAGTTGGGAGACTCCATACATTGTCGACTTGGAGGTCCGAAATATTAGGGAGCCAAGGTTGTTGCACAACGCCGACCTTGATGTAGTATGGGATGCATACTTCCGAAACGTGCACAGGATCATGGATCGGGAGGGCGACTTGATGTGGAGGATTGACGAGGACACCATGGGATGGAATGTTGTCGGGACGACAACAGAATAGGGTGGGGGAGGATGTAACGCCCTGAGGAATCGGGCGCTCTGCACGACGACGGGCGCCCCACATAAGGGCGAGGACGTTATTCACCCGACAGCAGAATCGACTTGGACGACGACATAGGCGACGTTCAACACATACAAACGACAGTGCGACGATCAGTGCCGAGTCCGTTCATCACTATGGGCAAACAGCAACAGAGCGGGGCAGCAATGGGGCGAACGATCCAAGGATGAAGGGCGCATGGCATAAGAAGCACGAAGGCCGAAAGAACATGTGGATGGCGTTGGTTGGCTTTGTAACCAAAGGCCGACCCGCCACGATATTGTTCTCGTCAACTATCAAATGAACGTCACATAGGCATGCGACGATAATACATGGGCTTACGAATATTAAGATGGGGCAGCCATGATATACGGCCCCACCGAAACATAAAGGAAGACATGTATGGTGTTATACATTAAATATAACACATAACGAAACCTTATATTATATAAATACACGTATATACACATATGGGAAGATTAAAATAATATAAGGGACACATACGTGGATAAAATGGGCATGATAAACCATAAAGAAGACGCATGTGGACAAACCGACATGCTTTATGGACATAAAGGTATGGCGGTGGATTAAAATAATTCAAATGGAATATTACGTGGGCTTTTCATGAGAAAAGAGAGTCGGCTTCAAAGCAAACGGCCTCGAAACATGGAAGGAGGAAAGCGTATATATTTGGAATGAGAGGAGGCTCATTCCTTATCAACGAACTTCGTTTGAAGTCTCTCAATACATCTTCGCTCTAAAGGATCTCGGCATAGGGGCTCGATGTAGTGCGAAAAGCCTCCAAGGGAATGCGCACTAAGTCTATGCGCATTAAGGATAAAAGGCTTCGCATATCTTCGGTTGGCACATGTGCAGAACAGATTCGGTGAAAGGAAGATTGGGTACACGGTTGCTGCAGATTCGGTAAACGTTACAGGTGGTCCGAGAGGAGCCCGTTTACAAACGAAGGCTGCGGGATTGGGGTATGAATTAAGACAGCAGTCTTGCTGTATTTTGAAAGCGTTGGCCGTGAGGGTAATCCGGCACGCTCTTATTGTATTATTGCTGTAATTCTAAAGTGTGGACCGGGAGGTTGTTTAACACACTTGTGCTATTGTATTATTGAAAGAAAACTGATTCTAATATAATACGTCGGGCAAATTCTATGGGAGTTGCCCCGCCCAACAGTTATGCGTTCTTATGTATTTTGGCATGAATGTTGGTGAATGGATTTTATGTCTCGGTTTTATGAATTGCTGATTTGTAATTGAACAACAAAATTCTAATTAAGGTTCGATTATAAGATTAAGAATTGGTTATAAAGTAACACTTGTGCAGCGACAGCGAAACAAGTGCTTGAAGGCGTAGTCTATAGGCAAAGTGATAAACTTGCCCGGTAGTGCCGCACGCTCCCGACCAAAAAAAAATATATATAGAGGTCGGGGCCGTGACAGATTGCTTTTGCCCAAAAAATTTCTATTTGTACGATCATAGCTGAATTTGGCTCTGACAATCCGGTATGAACCTGGCACTAGTGATTATGAGATCGATTCAAAGTTTTTGCTTTGATACTATGTTAGTTTTTCGACAACCCAACACTCTATATTTATTTCCAGCAATAAATTTTGAATAAACACACAATTAGAGTCCTAACAAAAAATATTTAGCGGAAGTAATTAACGATCTGAATCACATGAATCACAAACAAAATTTTTCCCAACAAAACAATTCATCATCAATAAAACTTAGAACCTACTTGGGCGGAGTCTTGGGATAATGGCCCAATTGAGGAATTACATATAATTACATATAAAACAATAATCCTGGAGTTATCTAGTTGATCAAGCCCTAGATCTAACCTTCTATTTCCTCAGTTGATTTGGATTTGTCTCTTTCGTTGCTCCTTGCACCTTCCTCAAATTTGGCACACTTGAGTATCACATTCCTCCTCCTAAGGCAAGTGGCATTGTAGTGTATCTTCATCCTCTCGTTAGCGTTGCTTTTATAATTTTACATTGAGCCAAAACCCTAACCCTAACCCTAATCTCAAAGTGTTGACGATTGATATTAAATCTCGTCTCTCCTAAGATTGATGGCTAAGATTAAAACTTATTTACCAAAGTAAATTACTTTACTTTTCTTATCTTTCTCAACCTAGAGCAAGCGTTCTAAGGAGATGTGGGTGACTTTTGCAGGCTTAGACACAAGGCCTATGCAGAAGAGCTACAAACTTTGATATGCCCATCTTCCTCTCCTCACCTCCGCAAAACCTACTGTCAACTCCTTCACTATAAAAAGCAAACCTTTCTCTCTTGGAGGAGATGGGAACTTTGTGAGGCCCTCCACTGCTACTCAAAAGCCTTTTGGTGGTGTACTCTTTTTCCTAGACACAACACCATGCAACTCCATCTTGACCCCAAGTCCTTTTTCTCCCACACAATCTCCCTTTATGACATTCTTGGACAACCTATTATTTGCACCCTCCCCATGCCACCTTTGCTTTGAGGGGAACATTAAGAGAGTTGTTAGAGCTATGAGTACGAACAGATTGTTAGATGAGGAGGGGGTTCAAGTCGAATTCCTTAAACATGACATCCAATGTCTTGAGTTCTATGTTGCTGATATATTTAACCATGTGATGTGTTTAGGCTTTCCCCCCTTTTGGATGAGATATATTATTCATCCAATCCAGAAATTAGGGAGTAGTTTTGATTCAAAAAACTATCAAACTGTCATGGTGGATCATACATTTCCAAAACTTTATGGCGTAGTCCTACACAGGTCGCTCATTGAGGAGTTGGAGAGTTGTTATCTTAGGGCTCAAGGACAAGTTGGTTTCCACTCAAACTACCAAACAATTGATCATAATTTCACTCTTTGAGCCATTATTGAGCTTGTCATCACTCTTCAAAGGTTTAAAGTTGCTTTGTAGATTTTTGGAAGCATTTGACACGATTTCGAGGGAGGCATTGTTCCGAAGGCTCTGTATCATTGGCGTATTCGAGACCCTCTTGGCAACCATTATGAGATTGTATGAGTTGTTTTTGGGACAACTCAGTAAGGCAAACGATTTGTACAATTCCATCTAGAGTACCATCGGGTTAAAATAGGAATGCCCACTCTCATTGACACTCTTCAAATCTATATTGATTGGTTGGAGCCTTTCCTACATTAGCATGTCCAGTAAGGATATGGTTGTATCTACACTAGGTGTTGATTTCTGGCCAATGACTTGGTCTTGTTGGCTTCCACCCTTGAGAGCTTGCATAAGAGATAGATTGACACATTGTCCAACTTTTGTGATCTTCAACAGTTGATGGTCAACTTGGGTAAAATCGAGGTTTTGGTCTTTAATGCATTGAAGAGATTTCTTACAGATCTCATTGAGAGACAATGTTTCCCAGAGTTTGTTTCAGGACAACTCGTTCAAACTTCATCTCACGGAGGCGATTATTAGATCGACAATTCTTTATGAATTTGAAGTCCCTGTGTTGACCTTGTTATAGGGAGATTGGTCCAAGCTTGGAGAGAGTCTATCCCCAGCGTCTCAGACGCATCATTCACTATGAATGAATAGTTGCACAACCCATTGTTCAGGGAGAGTTTGGTGTCCACCTATTTCACCTCGAGATCATATTTCATTTGGTCCTTTCCTTCTAATGACTCTGTCACCATGAGAAAGGTGTGCCTATCTTGCTCTTCGCTTAGCAAAGGCTCTAGCTCAAATGCGCCCCCCCCCCTTTGGGTATGTTTGAGGTTGTCTCTTAGAGACATCTCGGCTTCTCTAGTCATTGACTATGTCTCTATAGCGTCTTCCTCAATTCAGATTCTCCATTGATGTGGTGAGGCATCTCTTGCTAAATCAAAGGGTACTGAATCGGGTTATCAATGAGAATATATATAGATTGTACATTCAGGTCACTTGGACCTCTATGAACCTGGGTTCCAAGATGTCTTTCTACCTAGAGCATTTTTTGGAGCTGCAGGATGGCATCACAGTTTGCCCCCCTTACACAGGTACTGGATGCATTTGTTTAGTAGTATCCTGTCGGGATAGTTCCTAGTTAGTGCTCATAGATTTTGAATAGGGATAGATCACCATATACCATGGGGGGTAGGATTTGCCAAATGTGCCACCTACAGGAGCCAAAGACAAAGGCACACCTCATTTTTATGTGCCCCCTATTGTATGAGATTAGAGGATGCTATCACTCTAATCTCTGCATATCAGGGTTCAAGAGGGTTCCTTTCTACCTTCTCTAGGTTCTAGGACTTTTCCCTCTTCATTAGGGAGAATTTCAGCCACATATCTTAGTTCTTGCACACCATGGCTCGCCTTGGGATGGCTATGACAATCACCTCATACTTTCATGCATTAGATTAGAACCACAATGGGCAGTAGTTCAGGGTGCACCCGATAGAAGGGTGAGATCTTGCATCTTTTCTCAGCCTCCACCCTTGGGAGAGGGGATTGACAGATACATTGAGACTAGTTCGACGATGCTGAACCATACATCACATGTCCTCAGAGCAGCAAAGGCGTAGAGGCACAAGCTCCATACAGCTAGAGTAGGGCATCCCCAACCTATCTGATTACTTCTAGTCCTTTAGGAGCAGTCATAGATATATTCAGAGTTTCTTTCTTTTGATCTCGGATGTTAGGAGTATCCCCTGCTCCTACAACCCTCTCGCCCCTTCTCTCCCCAAGAATCATATGACCAAACCCGCTACTAGTTGCAGAGTAAGTTGCACGAAACGCCGAAATGTTTGGAAGTTTTCGAAACGGGTACGGCTGGAAACATGACCCCCAAAAAATGGAAATGTCAGTTGAAACATATATATATATATATATATATATATATATATATATATATATATATGTATGTATGTATGTATGTATGTATGTATGTATGTGATTTTTTTATGTATTTGATTTCATTAACAAAAATAGAACAAGTTGCTTTTTTAAGCAGAACTAGAGCGTGGATTGATTAGAGATAAATTATCTAGAGATACATTAATATGTGGAGTGATTATAGGTAAAATTTAGTGTTATATTAAATCTAGTTTGGCCATAGAAGGGCCCCACAACCTTCTCGGATGCTTGAGTGAGCCAACAAAAGCAAAAATGTCACGGAAACGGGGCAAATTTGGGCTGAAATGCCCCCAAAATGTTTCGGCGGTGTTTCAGTGGCATTTTCAAATCAAGAAACACCACCGAGGCGTTTTGGCAGTGTTTTATCAGCGAGCCATTGCCCAGTTCACCTCCCTCGCCATTGGTCATCAAACTCAGAAGCCCTTGGCATCTTTATCTATATCCCAAGATCTTCCTATCTCACTTATTCTTTCTTGGCAGGACTATTGGTAATTCTGTTTATATGCGTGTCGTGGCAACACTATCGCTTGTTTCTTTCTTTCTTTATGTTATATTTCAGCATTCTGTAGGAGCTATGCTTGCACTCCCAAATTGCATTCATATTCATTGTACTCTTCTTTAGTCCCATTGACCTACTTTTGAGGTCATTTGTTGGACATAATCAAATTATATCTGTCGTTCTTCAGAATTGTCCAACATGGTGCAACAGTGATGGAAGAACGATACAGCAGATCCAGTATGCCCTTGACCTTGTTCAGGTACAAGGGAGGTGCATTTTGGAAACCTCAGTCTTGCTTGTGGGCGGAGGGCACAACAATGAAAGAGGCATAGTACTGTACAGCCTTATGTGCACGCACAGGTTCCAAACCTCGACACAACAGTTACTTACCTCTGGATGTGTACATAACATTCTTGGGATGCAACTCTAGTTGCTTTGGGATGCGAGCTACAGTCATGTGGAGAGCTATATTATGCATGTACCAGTCTAGTGTACTTCCAGTTATAGTTCTTCTCTGTGGTTAGAATTTGCTTTTCTGTTTTAGAATTGATTTGGCTTTTCCATAATTAGTATAGGGGCTTTCCTTCTTTTAGTTAGCTGCTATTCTTATTTTAGGTTAGGCACTTTTCTTAGCAGAGATTGTAGAAATAGCTGGGTGTCACTCCCTAGTGTTGGGCACGCTATTCTGGGCATTAATATGCAGAGTAGGTTGTTCTCTATTCTAAGTGTTTGTTTAAGTAAGGGTTTCTTATTTTGGCACCATAGGGTGGTCTATTTTCGTTAATTTTAGGCAACAATGATATGTTCTATGCTATGCTTTAGAGCAATTTTACTTCAATTTCTTTATTAGCCCAATATCAATACCCAGATTAGCAATCACATCAACATGATAGTAAAATGCAGATAGAACATAAACATGAACAGTGGAAGACAAGCCAAGACAAGAGGACACAAGATGTGGCACCAGCCAAGGACAAACCCCAATGTGGGGAAACCCTTGATCAAATCTTATTTTAGTTATCAATATTTTAGCAGAGAGAGATAGTACAATTTACAACAGCAGTAAAAGAGACCTAACCAGAAAAGTCAACGCTGGTCAGCAGGGCAAATTTGACCATCAACAAAATGGTCAACTTCAGTCAACTTCGGCCTCCAAACAACAAAATGAATCAACCCTCAAAGCAGCCCAAAACAGTCCAGTCAGACCTGGTCTAACAGCCAACTCTGTGGTCAGCCCTAGCTGTAGCCAACATTGGTCAAAGTCAACGTTTGACCTCGATTCCTGTGCCCAGAAATGCGGCCTGCCCAAACAGAGGTATCTCACCCAAAAACGCAGTCAAACAGGTCAACGCTGCTGTTCAACACCCAAAACATAATTTTGTCCTTTCCTTTGCATGTTTAAAAGAGAAAGCTGCCCAAAAAATGCGTACCCAATCAGATGAGGAGAGAGAGAGATGTGTGAGGATGAGTGTGTCCAAATGAGGCTAAGGCATCATGTATTTATAGCAAACGTGGGGGATGAATAGACATCACTGTTGGGCTTTTGAGCCTACACAAGTTTACTGGCCGACCTTGACAATTTGTCCATAATCAAAATAAATTCATAACTTCATTTGTACATGTCGGAATTGGATG
Organism: Pinus taeda; assembly: GCA_000404065.3. Lineage (NCBI taxonomy): Eukaryota > Viridiplantae > Streptophyta > Pinopsida > Pinales > Pinaceae > Pinus > Pinus taeda. The sequence goes on from APFE031216385.1 coordinate 67,885, forward strand.
ATCTTTAGATCAATCCTACACCTCTCGGAGGGAGGAATCCAAGAAAAATATCAGCCATCATAAATAAGATGACCCATGTGGAGTTTGGCCCTAGTTGCCAATTTTAACACTCCTCTTCAACTAGGGAGAACTCCATTTACCAGTCTGTACTATCTCTGCCATCAATGCACTGCTTTGCACTGCTCTGCTCTGCTGAACTATGAAAAAGAAGTGATCGAGATATCATACCATTCTCTACTGACCCGAAGTCAGTCCCAAATAAAAGAGAGTGTCTCATACCACTCTTACTGACCCGAAGTCAGTTCCAATCAAAAGAGTGTCTCATACCACTCTCACTGACCCGACTTCAGTTCCAATCAAAAGAGAGTGTCTCATACCACTCTTACTGACCCGAAGTCAGTTCCAATGATCCCAGATCAATATCGGTCATCCCAGCATAGGGAGTACGATAGTACACGATGCGTCCATCGGTAGTACTATGGTCCCCATCCTCATTTCCCTACTCATTGGCCAAATGAGAGGTACTTCCCATGAGTCCCAAACTGCATGGGTGGGAGTTCTCAGCAGGAGAAGGATGAACCACTCATCTTGCCTACATGTCACCAAGGGGTATCATAGGGGAAGGCTGAACCACTCATCTTGTACACAACAAACCACTAGGGGAAGGCTGAACCACTCACCCTATGGTTGCTCATCGCTCCAAGAAGTACCCCAAGCCCTCCAGAGCTCCCAGAGTTCAATGTCCATATCATATAGGGCCCTCATAAGAGGGTCTGTCCATGAATCCAAGTCGTTCTCGGAAGGCCAAGAACTTGACCTTCCCAGGGGCTTTGTCAGAATATCGACGACTTGCTCACCAGTCCCAATGTGATGGAGCCTTATTGCTCCTCGTTGTACCATATCCCAGATAAAGTGCTACCTGATATCTATATGCTTGGAGCGATCATGAAACAAGAGATTCTCTGATAATCGGATCCCACTCTGGTTGTCGCAGAGGGTCTTGGTGGTATCCAACACATGTCTAAACAGCTCACTGAAGAGCTTCCTCAACCAGACAACTTCACAGGTGGCCATACTAGTAGCTATGTATTCGGCCTCAGCAGTGCTCAAGGTAACCAATTTCTGCTTCTTGCTCATCCAGGATATCGAAGCAGAGCCCAAAGAAAAACAACATCTAGAAGCGCTCTTGCGATCCACCATACTGCCAGCCCAATCAGCATTAGAATAACCATGTAGCCTCACATCTCCGATAGTGTATCTTAGTCCATGAGTGATTTCTCCCTGAGGGTATCTTAGAAGATTTTTGGCACCAATCCAATGTATATGATGAGGCTCAACCATATATTGGCTCAATGTGTTAACTGCAAAAACATATTTCCGGATGGGAGTTCACCAAGAACATCAGTGCTCCTATGAGTTGACGATACTCAAAAGCATTTCCCAATTCAGGTTTGGCAGCACTACCACATAACTTCTTAAAATTAAGTTCCATCGGGGTAGTCATAGGCTTGTAGTCTACCATCCCAAATCTTTCCAATATCTTCACAACATCTTTTCCTTGAGATTGGAAAATTTCACCTGGATTTTGCCAGACCTCCAACCCTAGGAAGTAGTGCATTGGTTTGAGGTCTTTCATCTCAAATTCAGAAGCCAAGTCCCTCTTACATTTGTGAATGAGAGGGTCCGCACTTGTCAGAAAGAGACCGTCCACATAAAGTACTAGAATGAGAGATTTATAATTTTCAACCTTAAAGTAAAGGTTTGGATCAGAGTCATTTCTAGTGAATCTTAGCTTCATCAAATAGCTATTGATCCTCCCATACCAAGCTCGGGGTGCTTGCTTCAAACCATAGAGAGCTTTCTTCAACCTGCATACATGAGATTCTCGGTCATGAACCTCAAACCCCTCGGCTTGTTCCACATAGACTTCCTCTTTGATCGAACCATGCAAGAAAGCGGTCTTGACATCCATCTGATGTAGGTTCCATCCTTGGGAGGCAGCAAGGGCTATGATCGAGCAGATGGTGGTGTATCGGGTAACAAGTGCAAATATCTCATCGTAATCTACACCTTCCTTTTGAGAGAAGCCTCAAGCAACAAAGCGAGCCTTGAACTTTTCTGCACTTCCATCAGCTCCATGCTTGATTTTGTAGAGCCACTTAGAGGTGACAACCTATTTGTCCTGGGGTCTAGGGACCACATCCCATACTTCATTCTTCATAATTCACTTGTATTCTTCATTCATAGCATCCTTCCATACTTGTTGCTTCACGGCTTTTTCAAATGATGAAGGTTCATTTTGAATGATAGTACTCATGGCAATCAAATATCCTTGATACTTGTTTGACTTCTTGCTTTCACGAAAAGTCCCCCTCGGTGCAATGTGTTTATCAACATCTTCAAGAGTCTCCCTAAGCCATGAGGGTCTCCTTTTGGAGGAGGATGGCTCATGAGGAGGATCAATAGGATCCATAGGTTCATCAACATCAGGCATCGTTTTGTGTTCTTTTGCACCCTGATTTCCGGTGTCAGTTTCTTTGTCCTTCCTTAGGATAGGAAGGTTGTTGATCTTCTTGAGGGCCATATCTTCATCGAAGGTGACATCATGACTTATCTCAACTTCCTTTTGACCAGCCACGTAAATTCTATATCCCTTAGAATTATCACTATAGCCCACAAAGATTCCTTTTTTCCTAGATGCACCCAATTTGCTTCTTTTCTCTTTCGGCACATGAAAATATATGAGACTTCCAAAAATTCTAAAATGAGAGACATCGGGTTTCTTACCAGTGAACATTTCTTCGGGAGTGTTGGAGTCCAATGCTTGATGAGGGCATCAGTTTTGAACATACACGTGGGTATATGCAGCTTCAGCCCATAGGAACTTCAGAAGGCCTTGATCATGAAGCATCACACAAGCTGCTTCTACAATAGAGCGATTCTTCCTTTCAGCCACACTATTCTGCTCAGGAGTGTATGGCGTTGTAGTCTTCCTCTTAATGTCAACTTCCTTGCAATAATCTTGGAATTCATTGGATTCGTACTCGGTCCCCATTATTAGTCATCAATATCTTGTTTTTCTTCTCAGATTGGTTTTCGATCAAGGCTTTGAAGTGTTGGAACCGGGTGAACACTTCATCCTTCTTCTTCAAGAAGTAGATCTAGGTCTTGCGAGAATAATCATCCGTAAAAGTGAGATAATATAATTATCCTCATAAAGTGTTTACGGGCATCATACCAAATATGTCGGAGTGGATCAATTGCAATATATCTGTGGCCTTGCTATTACTTGAGGGGAATTGTCCCCTTGTAAGTTTTCCTTCGGCACATCCCGGGCATACACCTTCGTGCTCTAATTTGAACTCGGGCATACCTGTCACCATTTGTCTCACATTGGGTAGGGCCTTATAATGAAGATGGGCAAACCTCTGGTGCCATAGTTCAAATGGTAGATATGTGTCGCAAGACATGGCTCCCAATGGACTTCCTCCAACTTGATACAAAGTGTCAACCTTGAACCCAAGAGTAAAAGCATCTTTAAAAATTCTTTTCCAAACACCTAACTTTCCATCGATGAATGCCACCTTGAATCCTTTGTCCTCCATGGATGAAATGGACACCAGGTTTTCTTGAGATCAGGGACATCTAGTAATTCTAGCAAATGAATAGTGTTACCTTGATTCAATTGAAGGCTAACATTCCCTACTCCCTTCACGGGATAGGCGGCATCGTCTCCAAGGATGATCTCCAAGTTTGTCTCCTTTTTTTATTAGATTAGAGAGAGCTTCCTTGTATCTGGTGAAGTGCCTTGAGGCACCACTATTAGTTAGCCAATTCCCAAAGTGTCCGGTGGAGAGGCAGTGGAGAGGGCCAATATAAGATAGTACTCCTTTTGCTTATTGTTAACAACATTTGATTCTTCATACCTGGAGTTCCTTGCTTTCTTGGAGGCTCAACCATTTCCTTGATGTCCCACATTCATGTTTCCTTTGCCATTGGACCTGCCATTCCTTTGATCGTTGTAGTTGAAGTTTCCCTTGGAATGATTGTGATCATCATCATGCAATGTGTCCCTTCTATGTGGACACTCCCTTGCATAGTGGCCAAACTTATTGCAAACAAAGCACCTGCCTTTCCTTCCTCCTTTAGATCTAAGCTTTCCATGGAAATGACCTTTAGACCGTGCATTATTTTTCCTTTTGGCATGAGCGGAGAATGCAGTGGGATTGCTTCTATTAGAAGGCATTTCTTGCGCCACTATTCTTGTTTCTTCTTGAATGCATCTCGACATCAATTCTTCAAACCTTGGAATTCGATCATTGTTGAGGACGTTGGTTCTAAATACATACCACTTAGGTGGGAGTCCTCCAAGGGTGGTGAGAGTAAGTTCTCTATCAGGAATGACTTCTCTAATCGAGAGTAGATCATTCTTGATCTCAGTAATCCTCAAGAAATAGGATTGAATATCCTCGTCCTTTCCCTTCTTAATATCCTTCAACTTATTCTTGAGAAATAGAATTTGTTTAGCATTACTAACCTTGAACATGCCGATCAACTCCTTGGAGGTCTTCAATTAAGATATGTAGGCCACTAGATGCTTGTCAATGGAATCCCTGATAATCTTCTTTGCTTTGACTTCAGCGCTATTGTACTTGGTCTTCACAGCAGCGGGTGCATTTGGAGGAGGCTCACTTCTTGTTCTTCCAAGGTCAAATCAAGAGACATATTCCATCCATGATAGTCAGATTTATCATGGAGCTTGTCTTCAGCCGGGAAGTGGGATGAGGAACCCATTTAGCCTTTTGTCTTTGTCCAACTGTCTTTGGTGATTGCCCTTTCACTTTTGCTTGGGCATTGTCTTCATCTCAACTCTGATACCATTGTAATTTTAGGCAACAATGATATGTTCTATGCTTTAGAGCAATTTTACTTCAATTTCTTTAATAGCCCAATATCAACATCCAGATTAGTAATCACATCAACATGATAGTAAAATGCAGATAGAACATAAACATAAACTGTGGAAGATGAGCCAAGACAAGAGGACACAGGATGTGGCACCAGCCAGGGACAAACCCCATTGTGGGGAAACCTTTGATCAGATCTTCTTTTAGTCTTCAATAGTTCAACAGAGAGAGATAGTACAATTTACAAATCTGATAATTTGTAAGGAGTTGTCTTTAGTGCGACTTTTTGGAATTTCTGGTGTCAAAATCCGGTGGAAAAATTTGAGGTGAAATCTTGATTTGTGTTATTTTAACTAGTTTTTTGACTGTATATATGGATACAGCACCCTGGAAAACCCATAGGGCACTTCGATTGCATAAGATTACCCATCAAACTTGTGATTTTAATAAATTCCTGCCGGATTTTAGAGAAATTTGACAGGAAAAACCCACCGTAAAAGCTTCCAAAAAGTCGCACTAAAGACAACTCCAATTGTAACAACAGTAAAAGAGCCCTAACCAGTAAAGTCAATGTTGGTCAACAGGGCAGATTTGACCTTCAACAAAATGGTCAACTTCAGTCAACTTTGGTCTCCAAACAGCAAGATGAATCAGCTCTCAAAACACCCCAAAACAGTCCAGTCAAACCTGGTCAAACAGCCAACCCTGCGGTCAGCCCTAGCTGCAGTTAACACTGGTCAAAGTCAATGTTTGACCTTGATTTCTGTGACCAGAAATGCGGCCTGCCCAAACAGAAGTTCTGTTGAGTGGCTCTGGGATCTGTTATAGTTTGTTGGGTGAGATGTCTAGGGCCTTTTATTGATTCAAAGATTGCTTTTTGCCTGTGATATGCGATCTGTGCCTGATCCATTTGCTGAAGTGTTGTTTCGAGCATTGTAGAGATGAATAGTCTTATTCTCAAAGAGTATGACCGTTTAAAAAGTTATTCCAACTTAGGTTACAATCCTTATCAGCTGTAGCGTGTTAAGCATAACAAGAAGGCTTTTAAAGTGAAGAGAATCATGCTTAGTTTGGTGAAGTACTATTTGATCACTCCCATTGTGAAGAAGCCTAAAGCCTTGGTCACTCTACTGAAGAAGAAGCTCACTGCCATATATACGGGTGATATAGACATAGTGGCTAGTTATTTAACAAAGACCATGGAGTTGTGAGATCAACTTGTTGCTATTGAGGTGAAGTTGGAAGATGAAGAGGTGTCCATAGCATTAAATAGGTTTTCTTCTTATTGGGAACTGTTTGTTTGACATGTCTGTGCTGATGAGAATCTTTAGGATGGATTTCATTCAACGGGAGACCAGGCAAGTGATTGTTCTAGTGAGAGATGAGATCAAGAACCTAGCTCTCATATGAAGATCAGGAGAGAAGGTGAGGAGATCATTGCCTAACCCTCATCGAGAAGATGAGTAGATGAAGTATCATGTCTGCCCCCTTCTCGCATCGTCATACACAGCGTTACTTTGTACACAACGTCTCTCTCATACAGAGCGTTGCTTTCATACACAGCCACCATGCCTTGGGTATTATTATAATGGCAAAGAGGATTTCCTTTTAGATGGGCGAAGAGGATTTCCTTTTAGAAGATGCCAAAACGCAAAGAATCGAACAGTAAATTAGCGATGAGTGTTGCAGAGTTTGTTGCTGCCAAATAAACCACAGGATCTGTGGCTGAGATGGGTGAAATGACTCCGGTATGCAAGATTTGTTTCCCAGATTTTTTAGATTTGTTTCTTGGCAGATCCCACGCACATCCAGACAAATCTGTATCTGAATCCATTTCGGATCCGGGGATCTGTGTTTCTGCAACCTGACCCCAGTGGATCCGTTAACATAGTTAAATGCTAATCCCATACCCTTATACATAATAGAATTCAATGAAAATGTTGCATCCTACCAATACTAACATCTTGAAAACTGTTGAATCTGCTGAATTTTGGGTGGGATATGAAATTCTACTTTCTCCATATAAAGTCTGGTAAGGTTGGGATCACTTTCAAACATCCTGAAACAATTATTTTTAATGTTAAAAATTTAAGTAAAAGTTAACATTTATTTTATTTTCCTTTACTTTTACTCTATGAATTTAATATTACCATTGATTGCCAACATTACTAGGGTTTAGAGTTAGTTTTTAAGATTTAGGGTTTATGAGTTAGGTTTTTATGGTGTGACTGGTTTAAGATGGCACTGGTCAGCTTGGACCGGGTTGTATCAACTTGGCACCAAACCAGTACAAACCAATGCACTGGTCTGGGTTGGTGGCTCTTAGTGATTGTAGCTCAGACATGTATTTCCATGAGGGTGTCTACTCATGGAAATTGTCATTACAAATATCCTATGCTTTTTCAGTTTATTTTATAAATTAGTTAATAAAGTGAACATTCTTTTATTAAAGTGATTTTTAATTAATAAAGTGACTAATGTGGGTCACTTAGTAATTTAATTAAAACAGAGCCATTGATTTTACGGTTAGATCTCAAACATTAAAGATTAGGTTTTTGGCTGATGTCAAAGGTATAAAATAAAGAGAGGGCAAAAGGACAAAGACACACTGAACATTCATTTCACAAGTCATGTGAGTGAAGGAGAAAATCAGAGATTTGATAATTTTCAGCCATTGGTGAAGATTTCAGCAAGGACAGACAGCCAGGTAGCAGCGAGGAAAAGAGCAGCCTTACAGCCCAGCATAACAGGCTGTACTGTTGTCTGCATGGATTCTGTACAGCCATACATGAGGGCAGATTGCGTCGATTTCTGGGCAAACTGAAATTTTAAGGTTTTCTGTTTGTTTGATTAATTCTCAGAGCCATTTTTCCCTGTAAGGGAGCTCTTGTAGGTTTTGAAGAAAATTTTGAATAACTGATATAGAAGGGCAGAAATATTTGTGTGCTGTGTGATTTATTTTCTCATTTTCCGCTGCATGCAACTGTTAATATTACCAGCAAGTAACTAGATCTGATCTGTTTGCTTAGATAGCTGGTTTTAGGATATTTTAACAATGGCTGGTTTGACCCATGGCCCTAATTGACTGGCAGGTTTGACCAGTTTTGGTTCGAACCACGTTGGACCTTCATTACTCAAGAAGGTCCAACTTGCTTTTCCTCACGATGAGCAATACTTGGCAAGTACTAGTTTTTTGTTTAGGGTTTAAGAGTTAAGTTTTTATGGCATGACCAGTTTAGGATGGGATTTGGCAGTTTGTATCGATTTGGTACTGAACTGGTGCACTGGTCTGGTTTGGTGGCTGGTTTGACCCTAACCCCTATCCAATTGACCTATTTGACTGGTTTGGACTGGGCTAGTTTTTAAAGCTATGGATCATCTATTCATCCATCATTCATGATGGTCCAACATGATTTTCCTCATAACGAGTGATACTTGGCAAGTACTAGATGTGATGTGATCAATAATTTCTAACAACTACTTAGTCGAAAGGCTCTTAGAAGCCAGGGGCTTTGAACCTTGAACCCATAAGAGCAACTGCATCAATTGTAGATTGCTAGTAAGGGCTTTGGACACAATTTAGGGGAATGATTGAACAATACCAAAATTTGTGAATGGCCTTCTTTGGTTGCGATGGACATTCTTTGCCCAACCTTTGCTTTCCAATCTAGGTTAGGAACTAGGTTGTGTGTGGGGAGTAAAAAATGTGTATATTTCCACCCTACATCTAATATCCGTAGGACTGGAAGTAAGCTGCATTTGGCTTCAACTCAAGGGGTGCCTGGAAAATTAGATAATGGCATTGTAGATTCAATAGAGGGTAGCGATAATGAGGTTTAGAACTTTTGCCAACTACAACTGTTGCCATTTCTGTATTTATTCTGGTTTTCTTGCCTTAACCTCATAAAGGGTTTCAATGGCCAAGATTGCTTGGTGTTTAACATTTTTGGTCAACAGTTGGGCAAGGACCAATGTCATGGCTGGGAATGTATTTAAGGTGGCATTTGAATTTGTGTAGAGTGCCACTACAATGATTCTTGCAAAATTCACATCTAGTTTTTGCTGTTGCTGAAGTCTTTTGACAGTAAATCCAAGAAAGGCATTTGAAGGTTTTGTTTTAAAGATTGTGCTGCTGTTGTGGTTTAGAACCTTGGAAAGTTTATGGAAAAAAGGCAGTGTTACCAGTTTTGTGGTGGTTTGAGGCCGGATTTGTGGATCGACATTTCGGATCCAGATAGGATATGTATCCCATCCATTTGGGATCTGCCACATAAAATGAATCCCATGCCCCATCCTGTTCCAAACTGGCCCTCACATGCCAGATCCCAAGCAAATAACATTAGAGTTTGAGTTTTTAAAATATTTTCTAGGATGTTGACACCCTAGTTGAAACCTTGAGCAGCAGTTATTCTATTTAGGCTTTTAGTTAGATTGCTTATTATTAATCTGTAGGCTGTATTGCTGTATAGGTAAGTTAATGTGTATATTCCACCCTACATTTGATATTTGTAGGAAAGGGAGTAAGCTGCATTTGGTTTTGACTTGAAGCGGTAGTCGGAAAATTCGGGCATGGCATTGTAGATTCATATGAAGGGAGCGACAATGATCTGAATGGAAAATGGCATCAACCCATGGTATTCATCCACCCATATTATTTATCGACCCATGGAATTTACCCATGGTATTGTAAGTGGCATCCACCCATGGTATTCATTCACCCATGGTATTGTGACATCCACCCATGATATTCATTCACCCATGGAATTGACCCGTGGTATTGTAACTGGAAAAATACTATAAGTAACAAGTCACATTTTGTAAAAGGAGAGATTGTCTGCCACAATGTAGCCTTTACAGTTCAGAGGCATGTAGCCGCCACAGCTCTTCTCAGAGATAAGCTACCATCGCCCTAGCTAGTTTATTTCCACTTCTGTTTGTAAGCATATTTCAGTATTTTACAGTAAATAAATGAAATATTATTTCCGCTACATATCCGTCTTTATGGTTATCTCTATATTTTATTGCGTTCCTGTTTAAATCCGGATTAGTGGTATCAGAGCAGGTTATGATTCCATGGGTGTGAGGGTTTGATGCATATTTCAATTTCAAATTTTGCAGCAATATTCAACAAACTTTAGGCATGTGCTATGTCCTCCACATAACACTTTCTTGGGCCAAGCAGGAATATTTTTTTTTTCATTTTATGCAGGAATATTTTTTTGGGCGGCGAGTTTGAAGATCAGATCTGAAACATTTGGTGCAATATTTACAAAAACAAATAACAGATCTGGATTCCTTGCGAAAAAATACCAAAATTCAAAAAAAAATCGGCCGAATCGGAGTTTGGATGAGGGAGATATTGCTGATTTAAAATCAGCTATGTTCTAGAAATTGTTTCTGGCGACAATTGGTGGACGACGATTATCCTATCATTTTTTGAAGTTTTTGTGTAGAATTTCAGAAGAAAGATTGTAGATCTGATATCCTCTCGAAAAATCACCCAATTTAAAAAAAAAGGGTCGAATCGGAGTTTGGATGTGGGAGATATCGTTGATTTAAAATCAGCTATTTTTTCAGAACTTTTATGACGGCAAAACTATTGCAACACGAATTTGAGATTCTAGAGTGTCCAGATAAGGATATCCATCACATGGGAAGATGCAAATTGGTCCTTCTGCTTCCAAAAATAGGTTATAATAAATATTCCGAGTTATATTGACTGAGTTATGCCTATTTTAATTTTAGAGCAGCATTCAGAGTGGGTTCCCATTGGAGACGTGCCCTCCCACCCCACTTTAGTAGGCACCTGCTTCACATTCATCAGTTTCAACATAGCAG
>APFE031216395.1:3838-19967 GCA_000404065.3 Pinus taeda
CTTTGGTGATAATTTATTATCCTTCTTAACTTGCTTGAGGGACATTTGTTTATATGGTTGTAGCCATAGGAATACCCATTCACCTACATCAAAACTTCCTCATATCGATTTTTGGAATATGGTGGGTCTTCAATCCAACATTAGAGTCTATGAAATCATGATTAACATTTCTTTTGTTCTCATCATGAGTTTCCTTTACTACCCCTTCACCATTAGTAAGCATTTCTTGTAGAAACTTTGTCAAATCTTTCTTCAAATCTGTCTTCAAATCTTCCATGCCTATCTTCCAATCTGTCTTCAAATCTATCTTCAAATCGTCCATCTTAGCTTCCAAGTCATCCATCTTAGCTTCTACGCCTTTCTTTAAACAATCCATCTTAGCTTCTACACTTTTCTTTAAACCATCCATCTTAGCTTCTACATCTTTCTTTAAACCATCCACTTAGGTTCTGTTACTTTTTGTGTAAGTGACACTTGTTGCACTTGGCCTCATAATTTTGATATATCATGTTACATTTCTTCCTCTTCTTCATGAGTCATGCTAGAGCTTTCAGTTTTCTTACTAGGTGTTTGCATTTTCCTTCCTTGGGGCATCAATTACAAATAATGCTTTACTATGCCCTTTGAATTCCTTCAAACTAATTTTTCAAACCAAGCTTATGCAAAAATTTAAAAAAAACTACACACCTTTTTTCACTATGTAGGAGCTTGATATTGAATATGATGTATCTCTATGATTGCAGATCATCCAATTCTGAAATTGCGATCTGTAGTAGCCCTCCACGTCCTCTTTCCAATGCCACCAGTTTGATTCAAATTGGATTCTCCAAGGAAGAGTTATGCCAAATCTCCCACAGTGACCTAATTATAGACTAGTTCAGTAGCGTGAACTTGTACAATGTGCCACGTATCACTGTGTCGACCTTTGCATTTGAAAAATATATACAAGAATTTATAGTTCGTCCTATTTCTGTATCTTCTTAAGAAATTTGAATCCAATGCTTAGAGAGAAAGTTATGATGATTTTCCTCGGGTCACCTGTTTGGAATGTATTTCAGGAGTATGCAAAAAGACAAAATTCCTCAGATCATATCTATGCAAATATAGTGCGAAAGGCTCCAAAATTTGGATTCGAGGTTCAGTGCAATTTCTTCTCAAATGGGTTTTTTTTTTGCTTCTGAAAAATCACAGAATTTTTTTTATAGCGAAAGTGCCACGATGACCTATTTGGAGCAGTGAAACCCTAGAATCCAAAGCTCTGATACCAAATGTTATGAAACCAGCTCACAAAAAGATAGGAAAGATAGATCAACGCCTTAGAATTCAGCCTCTTTGAGGGGGAAACCTCCTTTATATTACACAAATGAACAATTCTTGGATGATTCAATTGACAAAACCTCCTTTCTATATATAGGAGTCTAAGGAGTCACAATATAGCCCAGCTGACCCAACAATAATAATATAAAGGCACAAAAATAACAATAGAGGGATTCTATGGGGCACAATAATAACAATATGGGACAATAGGGGCACAACAATATTAATAAGGGATAAAACTACAATAGTAATGGGGAAATCACTAGTATTATAGGGACCTAATAGTCTTCAGTTTCCAACAATGCCCAAAGAAAAAGCTCACTTGAGAATAAGTGGTGAGGGTCATGGGCCAACAAATAATTCTCAAGCCCATGCCTTGTTACCACTCAAATTAGCATGGGTCATAAGAGGGATTCCTAAAGGGAAAGCGCTAGATCAAAGGGCAATGATGGAGGCTTAGCCCATTGTTGGTCCCCACTTTTGTATCCATTTACACCTACTTCCTTACTATTTTTATTGACATTTATTCCCTTTTTACCCTTTTTATACAACACCATCACCATCAAACTATGTTATTTTGCAATTGGAGGTAGAATACTTACCTCACACTACTTTCATCATTTTGATTAAGTTTAAGTAGATATTAACAAGATAATATTCATTGGATTATTTAACTAATTATTACTTGGACTCATAGACTTGGAAGCATGTAGATAGCTAACATAAGTCTCAGCACATGAAGACGGACAACTCGTCACCCAACTGATCATCCACCATTTTGTACCTAACTCCGCAGTATGATTCTGTACCTTATTTAGCATTTTAAGGTGAATCTCTTCATGCTTGAAAAAGAGATCGGTTTTTCCAAAACAAAACCCAATCTAGTTAATCCGAGATCCATCTGGAGGATCACTCATGGAGATTTCATACAACCTAGATTAGTTTTGATGATTATCCATTTACTTTTTATGGTTAATTAGTTAGATCTAGTTTCCATTGGTTGACCTTTTTAAGACCCAATGTGCTTTGTATCTAAGCTAGGAAAGGAGTAATCGAACATGCTGCTAATTAGTTTTTATGCCTGTAAGCTTTGCTCAGGAGATAATATAATGATGTGTATCACATTTGAATTTTCATTTTGAACTTCAATATAATTTTGATTTGGCATTAAGTTTCTTGTAAGTGTCATGGTTTCATTCAATATTTAACCTATATTGAATTAATTTAAGCTTTCCCCAGGAGTGGCAAGGGCCCACCACCATCTGGAAACAAGTTATGTACTGAGTATAGATCTTAAGAATTATATATCATCATCCTTTAGTAGCACAAATCTTGTTTGGATTACAAAATTAATATTTGATTTCATGCTTAAAATCTTTACCCTATTTCAAGAAGTTTGAATCGAATGTAATAGATCTCATTTCTCAAATTTGTAAATACCAATAAAGATTTCGTTGAATGATGATTTTCAACATATGAATTTTCCTTTAATATGGTTGCATGTTGTAGAATGTTCAAGGAATGCGTTTGATTTGGAAAGGTACAAGGATTCACCATCATAGTTTAAGTCTCAAAATCGATTTTTGTACTTTGTTCACTTTGATCCTGTAGTGTTATGCTTATATGAAAAATTCTCATGATAATGAAGACTGGATTTTTTTATTCTGAACTTAACATAGATCGAAAAGGATTGAATTGAGATTGAATTTTAATACTTATTATGCAAGGTTTTCTGAGTTGTTTCTAATAGCTTCAGTCTAGAATGAGGGGTTGAATTTCTAAGTTAAATTAAGTTAGTATCAAATCAAAATAAAGTCAATGTGCATTTAGTGTTTAAGATGGAAAGTTATGATTTCATATTTTCCAGGATCTAGGCCCATCAACTAGAATTCCTCCTAGATTAAACTTTCATGTCTTCTTAGCATAAGAATATGTTTGTTGTGTGTCACTTGTATTTAGATTAAATTTGGTGTGGCTTTGGTTTTGTAGTAAATGCATGAATACAGTATGAGATTTGGTTATGTGTAATTTATATCATTTCAAAGAAGTTAAGATTTATGAGTGATCTATCCTTTTTGAATCAAAGATTCCCTTATTGAAGATTTCTGAGTGGTGAGTGGTGAACTGTAGTTATTAATGATAAGATTCTCTTAGTTGGTGATTAGGATCTTTTAATTTAAGCAGTACCTTCTCCTTTGTTTACATCATGATTAATAAAGCCAACCTTGATATCATGGTTCAGTTTATGCAGTGATTGGGTTATTTAAATAATAATTGGCATTCTTTTACAAGCAATGATCCATATTACTTAAATTGTAAATCCTAAAGCAGTTTTCATAAAGGCTTTGCATTGATTTATTTGATTATTTCATCTATGAGTGTATTCTTAAGATAGGTTATTTGTTATTGAAATTTTAAATAGGATAAATATTAGATTTAATAGGTTTCTTCACTTCAGCTTGTGGCACTTATGGAAAGGAATATTTAAGCAGTATGTACTTAATTTTCGAAACCCAATCGAAACACAGTGTGACTCGAAGATTCTGATCCTTGGTTGATGATTTAATTTAAGGGACTTAAAAAAACAAATAAAACTCCTAACGCCCACTGCTAACTCAACTAAGACTCCCTACTCCTTACGGACTTTAATAGATGGGAGGAGACCCATTATATATAGATGGTCACTTGATAAGGTTAAATCAACCAATGTTTATGAAATTACCCTTATAACCCTTTTCCTATAAGGGGTTTTAAGAATAGAGCTTTCTTTCTTATCAAGCAAGGTACGAATATTTCTAAGAGAAGGAGTTGAGGACTTGAGGGTTAGGTTTAAAGGAATATGCATTATGAAGGAGTTTCTCAATCCAAAAATCTTCATTGAACTTGAATTCCTGAATCTTTCTTGAAGAGTTGACCTTTCAAAGGTATGGGACCACTCAGAACCAAGTGGACTTGACCTAGGTTAAGGGGGAATAATCTAGCGACCAATGATGTTCTTAACCAATACAAGGAAAGGAAAAGGATCAAAGCAATAATTTTCACTTAAAGGTGTCAAATTGATCCTGTGAGGCACTAGCCTTGGGAACACTAGGGAAAAGTTTGATCTCAGAGCCAAGGCTTGTGTTATCTCACAACTCCATCGCTGGAATGGCTTCAAAATTGGGGGAGGCCTTGGGGGCACACCAACGCAGGAGAGGCTAGGAGATCGAACTTTTTTGAGGGCTACTTTATTAGGAAAGTGATGCCATAGGTGACCCAACTTGGCTAGACCTAGAAGAAGGTGAAAAAAAATTTATTTTTGAGTGGCCACCCCTTGGTAGGTCAATGCCTTAGTCTTTGGGAGAATGGGTTCTAGGATAAATGTGAATGAGAACCTCATTTTTTGGTTAAGGAGGCCTTAAGACTACTCCGCTTGTCTTCTAGGACAAGGGAAAGAAACCTTATAGCTTTATATTTCGACTTGCAAAAGGTGACAGCTTATCAAAATGAATTCATTGATAGAATTATCCCTAGGAAATTTCATTCAAAATTACATGGACCGTACATTGAGAGATGCTATATAGAGACAAAATTCCACAATTTATGTAGTAAATGTATGCAACAATTAGCCCTAAAAATGAAATTCCCAATCCAATGTACATGACAAAGTAAAATAAGAATATAATTAAAATCATGTAATTACATGTAACAAAACATATCAAACCATCAAAATTTTGAAAACAGAAAATCTCCAAGATAAGATAAACCAAATCCAAACGTCAAAATTCATCCATAAAGCTCTAAATCATCATGCAAGACAACGTGTGAATTCTCAAGAGAGAAAATATATCCAATCCAAAGTGATGATGAGCAAATGAAGTCATCTCACTTGTATCTATACACTAATGAGGAGTTCAAATTAGTCTCCTAGGCCTACATAGGCCCCAAAAATAAAATAATGTGTTAATAACCTAACTTTTGGTGACAAGCCCACCAAATTAGCTCACAAATAAAATAATTAACCTCTAAAGAGGTCAAATGATAAATAATACATATCATAGGGCCCTCCAAGAGGCCTGATGAGATCCATAGGTTCCATAATGAAGAATATGATCCTCAAAAGTGATGGACAAGGAGTTGGCCCCTTGTTTTCCAAACAATAAACATGTGGTGCTCCTAATGGGTATGGGGGTACAATAATAACCTCACGGGTCTCAAAATGAGTCGAATAAGCCTATAGATCATTTGTAAGGGCTCTGATGATGGTGTAGGTGATGCCACATAATCCTATAAATCCTGGGTTAGTTTCCAAGTGCATGGTACATCTGTGGGGATGGTTGGGCAAAGGTGAACCAGGTGCATCTTCCTCGTCTAGTAGGTGAATCTCAAGAAATCTTTGAACATCCTCGAGGATCCTTGAAGTGTTTTCTACTACTGTGGAGGCCCATGGCTCTCAACGCACACTCTATATATGTCAATGTAGCCCTCTAGAGGGTTAAGACTCTGTATAGGGAGACCAAACCCAAGATGGAGACCATCTGCAATCCTGCATAAGATCCAATGTGTCCCCTAACCTTCCAATACAACATTTCATTATAGAAATCAAGTAAAAGAGCTTACCAATCATGTACCATAGGTGGGGACTTCATAATGGCCTTCCCTTCCATAATTGGATTTTGCATGTGCTAATGACTCCAAGCTCCAAATGTGGTTAGGAAAGTATCCTATTAGGTGGTTTGTACTTCTAAAGGGGATAATAGGTTCAAGGTACATCCTTCAAAGGTGGTGGTACGTGATAGAGAGGTGAATGAAGTAAGGATGAAGGGGCATCCCTGGGTCACATTTTAAGTACAAGGGTAGCTAATAAAAGGGAAGCCCACACTTGGGTATATAATGTATAGTAGGGAGAAATCATGGTACATGACGTGCCCTGGCCTTGATTTTTCCACCCTTCTTTATATGCCTTTTTCCATTTTATGATTTTTCTTTGATTAATTGCTCAGGGCTCAAGGGGCAAGAGCATGATGTGTGAGATATAACATTGGATACCCCCTTTTAAGGTAGGGTGGTTCATTTCCCACGAGGGTTTGGGACAATCATGGTTTCCTATATGTTGAAGGAGGCTCATAGAACCTGTAGCAACCAAGGTGATGGCTGTGATGATAGAGTAGAGCTCGTGTATTGGCATTTTCCCACATGCTAAATGTGTTTGTCCTAGCCATATTTTGCATTTTGTGGTACATTTTCCTATTGAATGTGTCCAATTATGCTTTTTCTTTCTTTTTAGCTACATCAACCTTTGGGGCATCATTCAGGCTTGACTCAAGGTGTGAGCAAGGGGGAGGGAGAACTAGCCCTATGTGGACCTAGGTAGGAGAAATGATGAATGGGGTAATAATGAGTGGAAAGTGGTAATATATGTGGATGGGGAAGTAGAACCACACAACCAAAATCAGGGTTTCCCATGAAATACCATCCCTAAAGCTAAGTGGTCAATAAAAGAGATCCAACAGGACTAGAATCTAAGGTTAACATCCAAAAGGGGACTAGGGGACGAGAGCATAGACCTAACCCATTCTTTCTATTGAATCCCCCCATTAATCCATTCCCAAAAATTTTGATGATAAGAAAACTATAATACTCAATTACCAAATCACAAGGCATAACTTTAGGTTCGGGAGGCCCACCGTTAAACATATGATCATGGTAGATGGTTGAGGAACTATATGGCTAGCTTAGGTGGCGGATAAATGGCACAATGAGCTAGTTGGTGGCTACAAGGAGCTGTTGGCTACCAGCTGAGGACCATCTTGGAGAAAAAAAAATTTCTTTTTGGGATATCACCCACAAAATGGTGGGTAACATTTGACTTCAACTAGGACGTGATATCTCAAAGAAGTGGATGAATCTACTCGAATAGGAGGTCATGAGAAATCCAACAATCTCTTGGCCACTGTAGAACTGTTACATGCACATATGATAGATGAAGAACATGTGGAAACATTCTTTCGCTACGTCTCATGATCGCACATGTTTAATGTTAAGCCATAAAATCAACGAAAATATAGAATATGCAAAGTTTCATCTATCTACAATGAGAAATATCATATCATGTTAGCTCTAATGCAAAAATCATGATTCAGTGCATCCTACTCTACCATACATATGATACAATATCAAGTGTCAAGGAAAGAGGTGATACAACTTGATTTTACTAGCTCGGACCAAAGTTCATCGTTAAGATTGACAATGTAATAATAATCCTCCCAAACCTTTCCATGAATCTCGACAGGTATTGGATCTCTATCAACCAAGACTAAGTCAACAACCTTATAATATTTTTTAGGCTTCCACGTTTTTCTCGCTTTATATATTGGTTGCTTGAGGATACATACTTCTTGAGTTAGGATAATAGGAGAAGGCTTCTCAATTTCACATGTTTCGTAGTATGGTCTAGGTTTGATCACGTGAGGTAAGTAGGTAGGTTCCCTATAAAGGATAAAAGGGGTGCCATCAAATTGCGGAATGGTGGCATATGATAAGTCCATTTGAACATGACCCCCAACGGTAGCCCCTGATTTCCTAGATAAGAGCATTCTCCACACAACAATAATACCAATGACGATAACATCCATGAGGAGGGATATATCGGGATTCCTGGCCAAAGAAACCTTAAGGTCCTTGATGAGACTCTTCACTTCCACAAGTTTGGAGTTAAAACCACACACCTTTTTTTATAGTCAAGTGATGCTGAGACCCAATTGCTTCATAACTTTTAAAGGCATAATATTTTTGGAAGTCCCTGAGTCTAACATACAATTGTATAAGAAGAGGTCATTGATAGCCAAATTAAGAAAGAATGGTTCACGCCCAAGGTTTCAGTCAAGAATATGGATGTTTTACAATTCTTTGGTTAATTCTTCTTCCTAAATTCGCAAGGACTTCTTGATTTGTTGCTGTTGCTCGAGAAGTTTAGAAATCTCTTTCAAAGAGAGACATATGGTCATTCTTCCTACAAAATCTCCTATGTCATTTTCAAGTTTAACCACTTTCCCTTTTTCCTTCTTTTTGATGTTTTCCTTTCTTGGAGGATCCTTTTATGTATTGTCTTTGGTTGGGATATCCGTTTTGGGAGGAATTTTAGGGAGAAATTCTTTCGGAGGAGCTTGCTTAGGTAATGGATATTACTTAGATGGCTCCTTAGAAGTTGTGAAGTCTTTGTTATTTTCTTTTCATGATTATTGGACCCCTTTGAACTTTCCCTTTCTATCATAGTTAAGAATGGATTCCTCATTTTCCTCTTTAAGAGTGACCTCACTAATGGGAGGATGTGTATATGACCCCCCAGCAAAATGTTGAAGATGTCAGATTCCAAAAGGTTGGCATGATCGCTAGTTTGTTCTTCCTCACTCTCTTCCCATTGACTTTCCTCATCCTTAGATGAAGGGTATGACTCAACAAAATTAGTTGGAGCGAAAGTGTTTAGAATTGAGAAGAGCGTGTCTTATCTTCTTCACTTTTCCTTATGGGAAAAGGCTTTCCTTTTGGGATATAACTAGATTTTTGGGCCCTTTCCAAGGCGGTGATTTTGTTCATGATAACCTTGTCACATGCATTGGCTTCTTTGATGAACTTATCCATCCTCTTGAGGATGGAAAGGAGAGTTTCCTCGTGTTGATATTTGGACATCTCCTTTTTGACCTTAGCTCTAGGTCTAGGGTGGTCATTGATATCAAACTTCGAGATTCATATGTTTTCTTCAACTTCCATTTCTATTTCTTTAGCTTCATCCAAAGTGGAAGGTTTCTTATCCCTTAGCACATAAGTGAAGTGGCCACCCACCACGTTTATGAACTTATCAAGAATATTGGATTCAGATGGCTTTAAATGGACAAGTATATATTTTAATACACTATCAAATTTCTGAATGAATTCTCGTATATGTTCCATTCCCTTGGTTATTTGGTATAAATTTTTGATATTAAAGTTCCCTTGGGCATTGCATGACAACCTCTTCATGAATAGGTCTTCAAATTCATCAGATTCTTGTATGCATGTAGGGGGAGGGCTAAGGTACCAATCTCGTGCTTGTCCCTCAAGTGATAAAAAAAAAGCATCATGAGCCTATCTTCATCAAAGATCATTCTAGGGGACGTTTACCAATATAATTATTTAATAAAACCATGGGAATTCCAAGTAGCATCCCCTTTGCATTTGGGTAACAATTGGTTATATTTTTCAAGTAGTGGCTTGGGATCGTCACCCAATTTCAAAGGGGAAAAAACACTAACCAAGTGTCTTTCACTCTTGGTCATCTAGGGTTGAATTTGTTTTGCGTCAGTGTTAGAACTAGATGGAATCTTTGGAAATGGAACATAGACCAATCAAATTTAGGGAAAATAGCAGTTCTAACAGGTGATGGAGTTCTCTCTCCCCTTTTTGCAGCAACCATAGTTAAAGGAGGAATGTTGTCGCCTTCAAGTAAAATAAGGGTTTGGACAATGAATGGAGTTTCCAGAGGAATTCTTTACAGATGATGTCAATGAATCAATTCCTCAATTATTCACTAGGAAGGTAGACCTTCTTCCTCCCTAGAAACGATGCCAAAATTCTACCACTCAAACTAGAAGGGGTCATAAAAGGGATTCCTAAAGGGAAACTGTTAGATCAAAAGGCAGTGATGGAGGCTTAGCCCACTGTCACCTCAGTTAAGACTCCCTACTCTTTACATAATTTCACCAATGGGAGGATAATCGGTATATATAAAGGGTCACTTAACAAGGATAAATTGACCAATAGATATGAAGTCACCCTTATAGTCCTTTTCCTAGAAAGGCTTTTAAGAATAGAGATTTATTGCTTTTCAAGCAAGGTACAAAGATTTCTAAGAGAAGGAGGTGAGGACTTGAGGGTTAGGTTGAGAGGAATATGCCTTATGAAGGAGTTTCCCAATCCAAAAATCCTTATTGAACTTGACTTCCTAAATGGTTCTTGAAGAATTGACCTTTCAAAGGTATGGGACCACACAGGACCAAGTGGACTCGACCTAGGTTAAGGGGGGAGAATCTAGCAACCAATGACGTTCTTAACCCAGACAAGGAAAGGGAAAGGACCAAAGCAAGAATTTTGACTTAGAGGTGTCAAATTGACCATATGAGGCACTAGTCTTGGGAACACTAGGGCAAAGTCTAATCTCAGATTTAGGGCTTGGGTTATCTCACAACTCCACCATTGGAATGACTTCAAAATTGGAGGAGGCCTTGAGGACATACCAATGCAGGAGAGGCTAGAGATCAAACTTTTTGGAGGGCTACTTTTTCGGAAAAGTGATGCCCTAGGTGACCCAACTTGGCTAGACCTAGAAGAAGGTGAAAAAAGAGTTGATTTTTGATGGACCACCTCTTGGTAGATCAATGCCTTAGCCTTGGGAGAATGGAATCTAGGATAAATGTAAATGATAACCTTATTTCTTAGTCAAGGAGGCCTTAATACTACTTCGCTTGTCTTATAGGACAAGGGAAAGCAACCTTACAACTTTATACTCTGTCTTCAAAAAGGTGATGGCTTATCAAGATGAATTCATTGGTAGAATTATCCCTAGGAAATTTCATTCAAAATTACATGACCCATACATTGAGAGATGTTATATAAAGACAAAATTCCACAATTTAAGCAGTAAATGGATGCAACAATTAGCCCTAAAAATAGTGAAATTCCCAATCCAACGTACATGACAAAGTAAAATAAGAATAGAATTAAAATCATGTACTTACATGTAATAGAACATATCCAACCATAAACAATTTGACAATAAAGAAGCTCCAAGATAAGATAAACCAAATCCAAACATCAAAATTCATCCATAAAGCTCCAATTCATCCTCCAAGAAAAAGTGTGAAATCCTCAAGAGAGAAAAGAGATCCAATCCAAAGTGATGATGCGAAAATGAACTCATACCTCTTATATTTATACACTAATGAGGTGTTCAAATCATCTCCTAGGCCTACATAAGCCCCAAAAATAAAAGAATGTGCTAATAACCTAACTTTTGTTGACAAGCCCACCAAACTAGCTCACAAATGAAATAATTAGCCTCTTAAGAGGTCAAATGATAGGTAATACATGTCATAGGGCCCTCCAAGAGTCCTGATGGGGTCCATGGGTGCCATAATGAAGAATAGGACCCTTAGAAGTGATGGACAAGGGGTTCATCCATTATTCTCCAAACAATAAACTTGTGGTGCTCCCAATGGGTGCGGGGGCACAATAATAATCTCATGGGTCTCCAAATGAGTCGAAGATGCTTGTATAACATTTGTAAGGGCTATGACGATGGTGTAGGTGATGCCACATCATCCTACAAGTCCTGGGTCAACTTCCAAGTGCATGGTACATCTGTGGGGTTGGCTAGGCAAAGGTGAACCAGGTGCATCTTCCTCGCCGAGTAGGTGAATCTCAAGCATTCTTTGAACATCCTAGGGGATCCATGGAGTGCTTTCTACTATTGTGGAGTCCCATGGCTCTCAACGAACACCTTGCATGTGCCAATCTATCCCTCTAGAGGGTTAGGAATCCATATAGGGAGACCATCTGCAATCCTGCATAAGGTCCAATGCATCCCCTAGCCTTCTAAAACAACAAGTCATTAGAGAAATCGAGTAAAAAAGCTTACCAACTATGGACCGTAGGTGGGGACTTCATAATGGCCTTCCTTTCCATAATTGATTTTGGCATGTTCTAATGTCTCCAAGCTCCAAATGGGGTTAGCCATGTATCCTATTAGGTGGTTTCTACTTCTAAAGGGGGTAAGAGGTTCAAGGTAGGGATGAAAAGAGTTAGCCCTAGGCCACATGTTGGGATACAATGGTAGCTAATAAAAGGGAAGCCCAAACTTGGGTATATAATGTAGAAGAGGGAGAAATTATGGTACATGAGGTGCCACGACCTTTATATTCCTTTTCCATTTTTATCATTTTTCTTTGATTAACTTCTCAGGGCTAAAGGGGTAAGAGCATGATGTGTGAGATATAATAGTGGATACCCCCTTTTAAGGAATGACGGTTCATTACCCACTAGGGGTTGGGACAATCATGGGTTCCTATATAATGAAGGAGGCTCATAGAACCTATAGGAACCAGGGTGATGTTTGTGATGATAGAGTAGAGCTCATGTATTGGCTTTTTCCCATGTGCTAAATATGTTTGTCCCGACCATATTTTTCATTTTGTGGTACATTTTCCTGTTGAATGTGGCCAATTATGCTTTTTCTTTTATTTTTAGCTGCATCAACCTTCGGGGCATCATTCAGGCCTGACCCAAGGTGTGGGCAAGGGGAAGGGGAGAACTAGCCCTTTATGGACCCAGTGGAGGAATGTGGACCCATGTGGGAGAAATGATGAATGGGGTACTAGTGAGTGGAAAGGGGGTAATATATGCAGACAGGGAAGAGGGACCATGCAACCAAAATCAAGGTTTCCTGTGAAATACCATCCCTAAAGCCAAGTGGTTAGTAAAAGAGAGCCCACAGGACTAGAATCCATGGTTAACATCCAAAAGGGGACTAGGGGACCAGAGCACGAACCTAACCCATTCTTTCCACTGAATCCCCCCATTAATCCATGCCAAGTAGTGTCCATGATAAGCAAACAACACTACTCAATTTCCAAATGACAAGGCATACCTTTAGGTTTGGGAGGCCCACCTTCAAACATATGATCATGGTAGACAGGTGAGGGACCACATGGATGGCTCAGGTGGTGGAGAAATGGCACAATGGGCTAGTTGGTGGCTGCAAGGGGCTATTGGCTATTGTCCAAGGATCATCTTGGAGAGAAAGAAAATCTCTTAGGGATATCACCCACAAAATGGTGGGTAATGGGCCCAAGCCCAAACATCAACATACATATATATAGAACATGTCCCCTTGGTGGTACAACATGATTTATTTGACATTGAGCAAGAATTGGTCAAGGAGAGGCACGAAAAATGTCAAATTCTGAAGTCTTGGAAAAAGTCGAGAATTGTGTGCCATATTTGGGCACCCCAACAATGTGTAGAATCCAGTATTTGTATATCATTGATTTGTATTTGCATATCAAGAACTTGTCGAGCAAAGTCTTGTTTGATCGTAATGAGAGAAGAGACAAACTCCTCCCCTAAATGGAGTAGCTCCACTTTCTCTATTAGATTATGGATGGGAGGATGCAACAACTAGAAGTGGCATTGTTACTTGATAGAGCACAACCACCCCTTGACAACCCTACATGTCCTACTCTAGATGGTTAATGGCATGACATCCATGTGGTGAAAAACCACAAGTAGTAAGCTTAGTGGCATTTATGGTTTTTAGTTCTACGACTTCATGTTTTGAATGCCTTTCATGGCTTGTATGGCTGCTACGACCACTTTTTGCAACTATGTTTTTAATGAGCATGGTCATGCCCATCTCAATCCACAAGTTTTGATTCACTCAAGTTTAAACCTTGATAATAAAAAAATTGTCTGGTTTTCGCTCCAACAAACTAAATCTGATAAAGGTATCTCTATGTAATATGCTTTATACGTATTTTCTAGGGTAATATGAGTTTTGAGCTTACAAAAAAATCTGCTAAGGAATATTATTTTAAAAATAAGTTAATATTTATAATTTTTTTATTATCATAAATAAAAAATAAATAAATAAAAAACACACAATGTTTAATATTTTAATATATAATTATTGTTGGTCAAAGAATTTTGGTTTCCCTAAAGACATGTTATAACTGGCTTCTTGTAGCATTCTTATGAATAGTTGTATCTAGTTTAATAGTGATAGCCCTTCATTTTGCCAGTCTAACTTACAGAGGAATGCATTTTTTCACTAGAGTCTACATAAATAGATTTAACGCCCTGACAAACCCTGAGGCATGTAATTCTAACTGATTAAAAAACTTAAAATCAATTAAAAAATTTGGTGATTTTGATTAAATATCTCAAAATGTATTTGTTTATTAATACAATTTTATAAAAATATAAATTTTCTAATATATCAAAAAATAATGAAAAAATAATAATTTTAATATATCAATAAATAAATTGAAAAATAATAATTTATTATTATTTATTTAAATAATATAAAATAAACCATAGTCCCCTATCATAAAAATAATTCAAAATCCAACATAAAAAAACCAAATCCCTTCTAAAAATTAATATATTATATATTAACATTACAATACATGTAAACATTATAAACAATGCTTTTAGAGAAAAGCTTTGCCGAGAAAAAAACCTCCAGATCTAATCCCTTAAATAAAAATTATATATTAAGGTAATATAAGACTTGACAACACATATCAAATTAATAAGCAATGATTTGAAAGAAGGATTTGCCGAAAAAAAACACTCCAATACCAGTAGCTCACTCTAAAAGAAATATAAAAATAAGGGCACAAAATAAAAAATGCATACCTAAAAGTTGGACTCTTTATAAAAGACATATCATTTAAAATACTCCACAACCCACTCGAAAGGAAATATATTATTATTTATATATTATCTTAATTGTTAAGGTCACAACTAAGAAAAACATCAATTGGTGTCATGAGACCCCCTTGTTTTGGGACAAGGAACCACTCCACACAATTAGAATATTCAATATAATTGGCAACACGATGCAACATTAATAAATGATGGACCCCTTGTTTTGTGGGATAAAGGGACCAACTCCGTGAAATTATATATTATAGTATAACATGCAACACATGCCAACATTATAAACAATGATCTAGGACCCCCTTGTATGTGGGACAAGGGCCCAGCCCGTGCGAATTAATATTATATATAACAGTGCACACATGCAACATTATAAACAATGATTTTAAAGAAGGCTTGGGCCAGAAACACTCCAATACAAGCAACCAATCCAAAAGAAATAAAAATAGGGAAAAAACGCATACCCAAAAGTTGGCTTTATAAAAGACATTCATTAACACAAACTCCAAAGTCCACTAAGGCCATACAATAGCTACTACCCCCTCTAATTTTTTTTTTTGTAAGCTCCAGAAGGATCTATTCTATTATAGGCAACTAAGAAAAAATATGTACATGCAAAAGATGATCTCAACCCGCCCCGAGGGGAAACCGGGTCTGTTGATCCCTATCAATGTGAGAATAACAATCCAAAGCATGTAAACATACACCACCGAGTCTACAATAAGTATCTTACTCTACTTACTTACAACATTATGATTCTACCTACATACAACATTATAATTCTACCTTCATACATCCTTATAACAATTCGGGAACATTTTCAAAAAACAGGTTCTCCTAACGATTGACAGAAGGATTAAATTGAAGACAAAAACATAAGGACTCAGTCTACCGTGACTTCCGTCTTGATCTCCTCCTTACGCTGCCCATTAGTTATCTTTTTCAACATAGTTTGAATTTCCTCTATCCTGGTATCCTGCATCTGTATAGAGACATGTAGATTTTTCATCTCCCTTCTTAGATTGGGGATTCCTTGAGCCATTTCAATCATCTCTTCTGCTACCTGTTCCATGGCTTTTGCTATTAACCGTTTCACTACCCAATAGACATGCAGGGCTTGTTTATACAAGGATAACCGACCTCTTGTGTTTCCTGGGTCAGGTAAAAGGATGCTCCAGTCCTCCATTTCAGGGTCGGAGGCTTCCTGCAACACATCGTTCTCCAGCTCTTGGATAATTCTTCTGATATCCTCATTCGTCCCTTCATTATACGCCTTTTCCGCATCCTGAGCCATCTGCTCAGTTGTTCTTCGTCCTCGTTTCTGGCGATTTGTATGTTGCATCTCGGCTTCACAAGCATC
>APFE031216395.1:20055-42191 GCA_000404065.3 Pinus taeda
TTAATTTTAAACTTAAATTTTCATTCTTTTTGTTTTATTTTTATGAACATAAGTTTCTAAACGATAGCTACTTGGAAAATAAATGAAAAATAAACTGCAGCCACTTGAATGTTTAGATTTTTGAGATTAAGATTTGATTTGGAAATTGGAGTGCATTTCTTAAAATCCCGATAATTAATAATTTGGCTGCATGACTAAAAAATGAAAAATGTTAGTAAAAACTTGCTACGGGTTAATATTTAAAATGAATGCCTTATTAAACTAATTTATTTACAAAATGCAATATTGTACATTTTATACATTTTTAACCCAGGCTAGATAAATGATGAGACTTCAAAGGAGTGCCATTTTCAAACCAGTTGACCAAATGAGGCGAAACAAGCGTCAATGGGAAGCTTGTAAAAAATCGATTCTAAGAAAACAATCAAAACAAGAATCCAAATAAAACTAAAAATTAACAAAAGCGTAGCGCAATCAACTAAAATAAAAACCCAAAAGGGTGTTTAGCCAAATTTTTATAGAAAGGGTCCCCATTATTTGAAGTAAACACATCAATAATGGGGGGTTGTGTTTTTACCACAACAGGACCCAACACATCTCCTCCCCCCTCTTCATCCCATCCTCCCTTTCTTCACTAACCTGATCCCTATTCCTTCTCTCCCTCCTCCAACCCCTTTCACATCCTATCTCTTCCTGAGGATCCCCCTTCTCCAGTGATTCAACCTGTCCCTTATAACTCTCCCCTTCCCCTGACTATCTCCTTTTCCCTCCCATCTGATCCCCCCCTCTCAGAATCATTAAAAGTAATTCTAAGGAGCATGGCTCCACCCTTGACAACCAAAAGAAGCCTGGAAGAAAATCTGGAAAATAACATAGAGATGAAAATGCACAAAAATACATAGCCTTGGGTTTTCAGAACGCCATAGAATCCTATATACAAGGGCAAATAGACAAGGACTTAGTAAATAAAGACCAGGGAGGAAGAGCAACTCCTCGCATCCCTCATCTAAAATGATGAAAGTGCTCTCATGGAACAGCAGGGGATTGGGGCACCCCTCCAAATCAAATGCCTTAAAACATCTAATTATCTAAGAAAGACTAGAGATTGTTTTACTTCAAGAAACAAAACAGGGACAGGTAGAGATGAATAAAATTATTGAAAAGCATAAGCAATATAAAGGATGTGTGTGTGATTCCAGAGGGGCTTCATGAGGAATCGCTACGCTTTGGCATCAAGAAAAATGGAACAATATAGCAGAAACAATAGAACAACATTGGATAAAGATTGTTCTGAAGAACAAAATGAGTAGTCAACAGCTTGTCATCTATAATTTTTATGTTCCAAATCACTATAGAGACAAGGAAGCTTGTTGGAATTCCCTCAGCAACGATATAGCAGAGGAAGAGAACAACAACATAATTTTAGGTGGAGACTTAAATCTCATCCTGCATCTAACGAAAAATGTGGAGGCAACTTTACTCCTGATCCTTTTAGAAATTAGCTGGAGAATGTAATGCATCTTGGAGATCTTGTTGATATAATCCCAAAGAATCGTAAGTTCACTTGGAGCAACCGCAGGTTGGGGAAAAGCAATATTATGGAAAGGCTTGATCGAATCCTGGTAAATGTGTCCCTGCTTTCCACCTTTATAGTTGTCTATGCTTCTATTCTTCCCTTTGCTGCTTTAGATCATTACCCCACTACTTTAACCCTTGAATCCCACTACCTCCTGGGCCCTATCCCCTTTAAATACAACCCTTTATGGAATGACATTCTAGCAGCAAAAGATCTAATCCAAAAAACTTGGTGTCGGCATGTTGAAGGCTCACCAAGTTTCATATGGGAATGTAAACTCAAGAACGTAAAGGATGCACTCAAGGACTGGTCAAAAACTCAATATAAAGAAACAGAAGCAAAGAAGCTAGACGTGAAAGCTAAAATTGAAGATTTACACCATGCAATGGAAAATCAAGAGTACCTTCAAGTAGGGAAAATCCAAGAAGAAAATCCCTATAGTCGATTATACAGTATCAAAAGAGAAGAGGAAGAAAAATGGCGAATAAAATCAAGGCAGGTTTCGTTGAAAAGTCGGGACAGGAATACGACCTTCTTCCACAAGCAAGAAACAGTTAGACAAATCAGAAACAACATAAAATCTATCACAGACATCACAGGCACTCAGCACAATGATCAAACTGCTCTAAAAAACATGGCGTCACCACACTTCAAAGAGCTCCTATCTAAAAGGGGGCAAGAAGAAAACTATGCTAATCTCTTACAGCATATGCCAAATAAAATCACAGCAGAAGCAAATGAAATATTGACAGAAGAGATAAAGGAGGAAGAAATCAAGGGAGCCATCTGGGGCCTCCAGCCTGACAAAGCTCCAGGACTGGATGGATTCCCAATTTACTTCTATAGGGAGCAATGGGAAACTATCAAAAAGGATCTCATCAAGTACTTCAAATGGATATAAAGGAAAAATAAAATGGGAGGCTACACACATTCAACCCATCTTGCCCTCATTCCCAAGGAGAACCGCCCCTCTAATTTTTCTTGTTTTCATCCCATATCCCTTTGCAATTCTTCATATAAAATCTTCACAAAAATCCTTGCTTCCCGTCTCAAGCCTCTCTTGCCAATGCTAATTTCTAAAAATCAGGGCGGCTTCATGACCAATAGGCAAATTTCCGACTCCATCCTATTAGTTCAGGAAGCCATCCACTCAAGCCACTCTAG
Source organism: Pinus taeda (assembly GCA_000404065.3). Taxonomy (NCBI): domain Eukaryota; kingdom Viridiplantae; phylum Streptophyta; class Pinopsida; order Pinales; family Pinaceae; genus Pinus; species Pinus taeda. The sequence goes on from APFE031216395.1 coordinate 22,796, forward strand.
GAACAAAAAGGGCTTCATTCTAAAATTAGACTTGGCTAATGCTTTTGACAGGGTCTGACACTCCTTTCTATTTGGTACTCTTCAAAAAATGGGCTTCGCTTCTCCTTTTATCAACCTCATAAGAACCTGTATCTCGGGACCTTGGATCGCCCCCCTTATCAATGGAAGGCTCGGCCCTGCCTTTCAATCCTCAAGAGGATTGAGGCAAGGTTTTCCTATTTCTTCCTACTTATTCATTTTAATGGTCGAATCCTTCAGTTGCGCCCTTGACCATAAGTGGCAAGCAGGCCTCATTACCGGAATCAAATTTGAAGATGGAGTTAAAAAAATTAATCACTCTCAATTTGCTGATGATACCTTGCTGCTAGGAGGGGCATCTGCAATAATAGCCTGAAGATTCAAATCTCTTTTAGATAAGTTTATGATCTACTCTAGGGGAATGATAAATCACCTCAAAAGATGCATTTATGGTTGGAATGATTGAGCTCAAACACTCCAAAACATATCCAACATCTTTGGGGTGTCCTGAAAGTTAAATTGGGTCCACTTTAGATATTTGGGAATCCCAGTGAGCATGGGACATGCTAGAGCTGAAATATGGGAAACAATGCTAGATAAATTGAAAAGAAAAGTTCAGAAGTGGGGATCCTCCTGGCTCAACCCAACTGGCCGATTGGTTCTCCTTAAATCAGGCCTTTCTTCTCTCCCTCTATATCAGTTCTCCCTAGCTCAGGTGCCAACCTCATTTCACCACAAAATGGAGAGCATTATCAGATATTTCTTATGGCAGGGTGGGAAAAATGAAAAGAAAAATTATAACTTGGTTAGTTGGAAACAAGTTATTCAAAGCCAGGAAAAAGGGGGGCTTGGAATCAGATCTCCAATGCTCACAAACTTAGCCTTTGGTGGCAAGATAGTTTGGAGATTGCTAGAGGATCAGCAAGCTTGGTGGAAAAAAGTCATTGAGGCCAAATATCTCAACAGCCCAAGGAAACAACTTCTAACAAGTGAAATACCTGTCAGAAGTAGCACAAGCATTTGGAAACTTTGCAAAAAAGCCATCTCCTTTATGGCACAAAATGTCTCAAAGGTCACCAAAGGTGGCGGCAAAATCAACATTGGAGCCGATAAGATTATGGGAAACCAAGCAATCAGCAGTCATCCAAGTATGGAACCAATTCTCCTATTCCTTCAAAGCAAAGGAATATATTGCTTAAATCAAATTTCTCAATGGGATATAGATATCCAGGCTTGGAAGGGTTGGAGCTTCCCTCCCATCCCTGATAATCTCAAAGAAATCTTCAACAATTTTCATATCCATATCCACAACATCGCGCCTATAATTAAAAATGGCATTGATGGATTCTGATGGGATCCCACGGGCTCCAGCTACTCAATACAAGCAAGTTATCATTATTTGTGTAACAGGGAGCACCCAACTCCTCCTTGGATGTATTGGAAAGCAGTTTGGAAATCTGAAGCCATCTCTAAAGTTAAATTCTTCATGTGGACCCTCTTAAAAAGGAAGATCCTCACCTCAAAAAATCTACAAAAGAGAGGTATTATTGGACCCTCCTGATGCCCAAATTGTCATGAGGCAGAAGAGTCTATTCAACACCTTTTCATCTTGTGCCCCTTCGTCATCTCTTGCTAGAAAGGCATAGCTTCAAATGACACTTTCACCTGGAATTCACAACACTCCATTGGTGAAGCCTTAAGCAACTGGAAGAAAAGCTATCCTTGGCAACCCAAGAAAAATAACATTGCCAAGAGGGTGTGGGATGCCCTCCCATATGCTCTCTTATGGAAAATCTGGATTGCTAGGAACCGCAAGGTTTTTAGAGATTAGGGAACATTAACTAGACAACTTTGTAGTAAGGCTAAAAGCCTTGCAATAAAAACCATTGCTGCCAAAAGTATAAAGAAAATCAATATGGTCAGCCTCTGTATCGAAGAGAGGGACTTCATTAGGAGCCAGATAGACAAGCATAATATCCTCTCATCAGAAAACACCTTCAGTAGCTCAATCAACACCCTCAGCCACAAGTGGAAAATAATATTAAAGCAGGACGAATTTAATGAATGGCTTCGCAAAAGCAACACTCATACCCTCTTTTTTGATGGTGCCTCCAAGTCAAACCCGGGAGCTGCGGGGGCAGGGGGAATTATCTATACACCCAAAGGAGACCCCTTAGTCACCTTTGAGTTGGGACTGGGAAATCTTTCAAATAACAGAGCAGAGGCTCTGGCTCTCTACCAAGGCTTATACCAACTTCAAATTCATGGAATCAGGAAAGCATGGATTTTTGGGGACTCTGCTATTATTATAAGTATCATGAACAGTAAGTGAAAAGCCTCCAACATTCTCATATAGCAAGTCATCAGCAGATGTCAAACCATGATCAGTCAAACTTGGGAGATAAAAAATTTCCACATTCTCCGCACCTTAAATCGAGAAGCAGACAAACTTGCCAGTCAAGCGTGTATCCGAACTAAAGAAAATATTCTCTGCAACAATAAGGATTCTTTTCAGTACCTCCCCTGATCTTCCTCCTGATTGGTGATAACCCTTTTGAGCTTAACACTGGCCAAAATTTCAAGGCGTACCCTGACCAAATCCATTGCAATCCCGATGTGGCAATCTCTCTGCCGCCGAAAATCTTGCCTCCCAATCCCACAATCTTCTCATCTACTTCGATATTTGGTCGCTCATGTGAAATCTGTGAATCCACTACCCCTTACCACGTGACTCTGCCCTACCTCTCTTGTAGCCCGCTTGCTATAAATACCTGGACACCCTGACTTCAAGCCTTCATCTCTATCAGTGTTTTTACCATTGCTCCTGTGCTCATTTTCGATCTCAGTTGCTCCTCAACACTATTTTCTCGTGCCAGTTTCCCCTGTAATCCTTCTTTCTTCTCTATAATTTTTCTTACTCATCTTCGTATCCCCTCCCTTGCTCATCTAATCACTTCTGCTCTCCTTGTTTTTTGTTGGACTTCGCTCCCTCCCTCGCCTTCTCTTTTTATTATAGTTCTCCCTTTGCTTGTGTTGTTAAGGGTCGGTCCAATCGTTCTCTTTTCCCAGCCAGCCTATTTAGCTCTTCCAGCTGGCTTCTCTAGAAGCTCTCTTTGGCCTTTTCCTTGCTCCTTGATCTCTAATCTTTTCCCCTTCTTTGTTCTTCAGAAATTCTGCTCAGACTCTCCTATTACGGTTGCAACTGCTACTTCTTGGCGCAGTAATTTTCAAGCGCACCTTCGGAATAGAGCAAAAGCTTCTCAGATGGCTCGTAATGAGGATTTCCTTCACTGTCAGGATCTCTAGGAAGAACTAGAACAAATCAGGGTGCATCAGCAAGTTTTGAATGAAAAAATTGACTTTTCCACTCAGATAATCAATGCAAAGTATGAAGCAGACTTAAACCTCTTTCTTTATCGTGTCTCTTCCCTGCAGGAGAAATTCAATGCTTTATCCAACGTCTGCGCTCATATTCAAGAATCCATGGATATCCTCAAGTATATGATGGAGAAGCTCAATGATCCAAGCGCCAGTTGTTCCAGCATCAAAATCCCTGATTAAGAAAGCAAGCCAGAAGAATCTACTGTGCGACAGATCAGTCACATAAATATAGATTAGGATGTTTTGTAATTTTGTCTACTCCTCTCCCAGTTCGTCAGAATCTACTCTTGTGTTAGTTTTCTTCAAGGTAGAAATACAGTAAATTAGCAAAATGTTGTAATGTAGTCAAACTGCAAACTCAACCTTTGAGCTCCAATCATGTAACTCTGGAGCTTAGTCTCCTAAACTTTTTTGAAATATAAACAGTAGTTGAATTTGTCAAAAAAACCAATAATAATAAAACCCTCAGAGTTGCTGCAACGGTTTTCCTGCATTGGGTTATCTCGGGGACTATTGTGTCTAAAAATAAGTGTGTCCTATGTATCTTGTTCTTTGCTCTGTTTTCTATTTCATGAGATCAAATATTTAATTAGTGTAGTTGCAGAAGTAATTTGCTTCAATATTCAGAAGAATAACTTGATGAATGTAATTTAGAAATCAAGTAGGTGAAGTAGATTCAAATTTGCTGCAATAGGGGTTTCTTCAAGTCTAGGAATTTTCACAATCTAGAGTGATATGGGACTTTAGAGGTTCTTCAACATGGGGAATAATGATGGGACTAGATTTGACACCACTATATGCACTAAGAGGATTTGGGAGAATTGCTTCTCATGGATTCTCAAAAGTGGATTAACCAAACATTGGGTGTCAATGTAATGGCCACAAGGTGGATGTGGATTGAGTTCATGGGTTCAAAGTAAGGGGTTATTGAACCAATCTAACTCACCGTGGATGAATTTCTTGGGATCTACAACATATTGATCATGAGTTTCCCATGGAAGGAAGTATGCATGATGGTGCATATCATCACAAGGATAATCAGAGGTGGTCATGGCTTCCATGATGTCTTCATCAGAATGAAAGATGAGAGGATGAGAGGAAGAGGACCACATGATGAGGATATAACTGAGGCATCTTCATGAGAGACAAGGTTCACATACGCATCATCACAATGGTTGGGTAGATGACTAGTAGATGTGACATCTACAGATGTTGAAACTGAAGTGTATTTTGAAGAAGGCTCGAAAGAAGCACAATATGAAACTCCTAAAGAGTAGGAATTGATCAATCCCATGGGTGATGATAGGTAGAGAATAGGGGCAAAACTATCTATCATCTCGACATCAAGAGGGGTAATCACAATGGTGGGCTGGGAAATCTCTTGTTCTGGAAAAGCAATGGGGCTAGAACCCATAGGTAGAGGGGAGGTGGAATCACTACGAGCGACATTTAACTCGTGAAGCACTTGAAGTGTATCAAAAAAATCTTCAAGACGGGGACATTGATGGGAATAATTTCCATAGTTATCACACAAATCACAAGGGTGATTCATGTGTAAGGATTTGTTCTTCTTGGTGGACTCATGTAAGTTGACATGGACCTCAAGAATGTTAGGGTCGGGAAAGGTAAAATAGAACATATTCTTAATAGGAGGGAGTGTGGGACAATTATTGGTGGTATGCCCAACAACATCACACAAATCACATGGGGAGTAGGCTTTGGCGGTTTAGGAGGAGTGGGAGTTTCTTGGGGTTCCTTTTCTTTAGTCCCATTTTATTGAACCCCCCCCCCCTCAACAGATGATTTCGCAACAAGAATGGCTTCCTACTGAGGTTGTTGTGGAACTAAATCAAAGGAAGGGGAAGGAACAACAAGTTGAACCAGAGTTAAGGTTGTGTAAGGTTTGAGTTGATTGGAAGGAGTGCTTGTCGGAGGATCAATGTAACACACTGAGATCCCCAAGGTGATGTTAGGAACACTCAATGTAGCCATAACAAAGGTAGAAAATATTACTGGTGGTGGGAGTAAGAAAGGTATTTGACCATAAGGGTAATGTCTTGGGGGAACAATTCTGGGATGGTTAAGGCCTGGGGGGACTGATCTTGGTTGAAAAGGATAGGGAGAGGTACCATCAAAAGGAAATTGGCGTGGAGGAATTGTACTTGAAGGTTGAGTTGAGTTGGGAGCAGGAGGTTATGGAGGAGTTGGTTGTTGTGAAGGTGTATCAAGCCATTTGGCTACAGCCTGTGATGCTTGAAGCCTGCAAACACTAGAAGGGTTGGGCTCAAAAGGAGTAGGCGGTGAGCCATAATGGCCCCAAGCAACGTAGAATCTTTGTAGACTCCAGGAGAAACATCAATTAAGGAGGGGATATTCTTATTTCTATTCATCAATGAGATAGTGGTATGAGGAGAGGTCTAAGACTGAGGATCATAGTAAGTAAATTGGTCGATTATGACGATCTTTCCATTGTGAGGAGAGCACATCTTGTGAAAGATGATAGATGCGATAATGGACATGGCATAGGTGTAACTACGACCTAAGACGATGTTATAATATAATGGGGCATCAATGACTTCGATATCAATCAAGAATGTCTTACCAACAACATTGATGGGGCAATAGTGATATAAACCAAGGGGCTATGATGGGTGACCATCCCAAGCATGGAGAGTTATGGTGGATGGTGACAGGTAAGGGGAACCAAGTTTCTTTCAAACACTAGTGGCCATCACACATGTCGAGGCACCTTCATCTATTATACATCGCTGGACAGTGGTGTTTTTTATGGAGACTGGTATTTGAAATGAAACAGATGAAGGAAGGGGGGGATGTTCCACATTATCAACATCAAAGATAATAATACAATTGTCAAAGGGATCCTCAATGCCCAAAGCCAAAAGTAGAGCTTTGCATAAGGATGGGCAATTTTGGAGGACTTCCAACATTGACATGGCAACAGGAGACTGTGCCAATTCATCTACTATGTTATAGGTATGGGCTGCTTTAGAAGAAGAAAAATTTCAACATAATGGAACTTTGGTGATCTTGGGGGAAACCTCGACTTTCGGTGGATGGATCTGCAAGGTACCATTTGGTGATGACAGAGGCTCAGTGGAAATTTTGGACTGGGAATGATTCACTGACTTCATAGGAGGCTTGTCATATTAGCATGACTGAGTCTGGAGGTTGACTTGTCCGGTGTTGACCTCTTCCACATATCCTTGATCAGGAAAAAGATCTGTAAGCACGACCAATTGTGATGAAGTAGGAGGGGGAGGAGGAGGAGCAATGGTTTGAGGTCCTTGAGAAGAAACTTCTTGAGATTCTCATGCTTGGCACATCTAAGGTAAAAGGGGACATTCATGAGTTTAATAACCAAAAACTCTCCAATAGACATAAGATTTATTGGTTCTAAGAGCCTTGTGTTTTTTTTGTAAGTGGAGGTAGTACCATTATTTTCTATTTATGCTAAACAAAGAGACCAAATACATCGTTTTGGTGGCCTCAACCTGCCCCAGAGGGAAACCAATTCTGTTGGCCACCTGAGTTTACTATAAGCATTCCAAAAGAAAAATTTGATGAGTCTTTCCATACTGGCTATATGCACTATACAACTAAAACTTCCTATCAAGCTACTATTTTGCATTAAACTGTGAAGGAGAGAAGATCAAAAAACAAACGGCATAGCCTCAAGTGAATCATGCCTTTCTGGTTCTAGTATTCTGGTCCATATCCATGGGGATATCCATATGATCCTCCTGGCTAGGGTGCGAGCCTACCATCCTGGACAGTATTTGAGACATCTCTTCCAGTTTATTGTTATGGTTGATCATAATGACTTGGAAATTTTTCATTTCCTTCTGCAGGTTTGGCATCCCATTGGCTATATCCACCATTTCCTTTGCTACTTATTCCAGTTCCTTTGCCAAGAGGCCTTTTAGGACCCAGTAAATATGCAAAGACTACCTGTAGAGTGTCAACCTTCCCCTCGTGTTTCTTGGGTCACTAACCATTGTTGCCCATTCTTTTGTCTCCCAATCCGACTGTTCCTCTAACACACTGGATTCCATATTTTGGATGATACGGTGTATGTCCTCATCTGTTCCTTCCTAGTAAGCGCGAGCCACCTCCTGCGCCGCTGACAGGGTGGACCGTCTCCCTCTACGCTGGTTTCCTGGTTCTTCCATTGGCCTGCCACCCAGGTTTCCTTTCCTTGGACGGCCTCTACCTCCGCAACCTCTTCCACAACCTGGCCTTTCCATCCTCTCACCTACCTTCTCTTGTGAACAATCAGCAATCGCAACTATCAATTTATCAACATTTTCCCTGTCGTCTTCTCTTACCACTTTCCCTTTGGTAACTCCTCTGTTCCTACTGCATTCCCCTTCATTTTTTGACTCTGGCACTGATATCCTTTCTCTGGGTACAAGAAATGAATTAAGCCCTCTGTCATGCGAATCAGATGGAGAGCTAAGGGAACTATCTTCATCTCCCCACTACCTAACCGCCCCTTTGTTCTTACCATGGAGCTCTCTCCTTGGTTTTCCACATTATTCCTCAAACTATGCTCCCGGCTGCAATTTCTCTTTTCCTCAGGGTACCCACCTCGAGACAAATCCGGATGATCCTCACAATGAAACACAGAGGGATAGCCAAACTCTCTTAGGCTCTTTTCAAGATCAATATCTTCACAATACTGACGCGTACCCATTCTACCTATAGTAATGTTTAATACGGAGACAAAGAATGCAGGTTGAACATACCCGAGACCGCATACCCCCTTGATGATGCTTCCTAGTTGTGTCGCGTTTTGCTCCTCCTTCAATCCATCTGCATTACCCTTTCCTTTACCCTCCACCACCTTCATATAATACCTCTTTGCTGCCCTTCTCGCTCTGCCATTACCGCTGCCACTTTTACTAATCATCTGCAATCCACCTTCCCCACTCCGGTTACTTGAAACTAGAGCTGGCTGAGTACTCATTGCTTTTGTTGGAAGAGTAGCCACATCCCTGTGGTCATGTCGAAATGTCCTTCCCTTATAATGATCACTCCTTCCATCCTCACCTGTCCTCTTCCTCATCTCGATCGGGAACGGTTCTAAGAGCCTTGTTTTGCTTGGGTTGTCTGCCCTATTTTTGGGTATCGGGATTAGGGTGGTCACCCTTAGGGGCATTAGGTTGTTGACCTTGGATGCCTAGGTTACCTTGAGGTTGTTGATTCTTGTTACTTTTCCCCTTATTCCTTCTCTTGGGGTTAGGGGGATTGGTAGTGTTATGCTGAGCATACATTTGATTCTGTGGAGGTGGTTGTTGTTAGGGCAGAGGAGGCGAAGGTGTGGTAGGCTGAGGAACTAGTGCTAGTGGGGCCAGAGAGTTGGGCAGTGCATAAGGATAGTAAGGATTCATGAAAAAAATTGATAACCAGGTTGACCACTAGCTGGCCCTGACATCAACTGATGCAGATGGGTATATGCATATGACATGCTTGTACCTTGGTAAATTTGACATGCGAAGGATCGGGAGGGGGATAGGTGTAAGAGGAATTATTCCCCCCCTCCGGGCTTGATCATAACTCATAGAAAGTTGAGGATATGGTGATATTTGAGGGTGAGATAGATATCCAATGATTCCCCTAGTGCATTGGCAACACTAGGCCGAGGTAGATCGGGGAGGACAGTACAAACATAACCTGACTAGGCATATATCACATCATATTTTAAAGCTACCTAGAAATATTCTTCCTCAGTTGAAGGGAATTGAGAGGAAACATATTTAACTATGGGGGCCAAAAGTGTTCTTAGAAACAGATCCATATAGCCATGGTCTTCAAATTCAAAGGCTCTACACATGCTCCTCCTTATGCACCATTTTTGGACATGGTCAGAAAGGCGGGTGGCAGAAGTTTTACAAAACTAGGTCAACAATTCAGTATTTGTGTCGTATCAAAGAGGTAGTTGAAAATAGGAAAGAAAAGATTTGGTGAGATTTGCAAAGGGGGAATGGGAGGCATGTGGTTGGTCCATATACCATTTGGCAGTAGCTCTAGTTAGGATGCATTGGAAAAGACAGACGAATAGAGTCTTTGGTAATGGAATTTGATGAACACCACATGTGAAAAGAGAGAACATGATTTGTGGGGTCTTCTCTAGGATTACCTTCAAACTTGGGGATGTTTGAAGGAAGCATGGTAGGCATAGGTGGCCAATTTGGATTATAGAGAAGAGGGTCATTGATGAGCTGGTTGAAATCAAGGAGGTTCAAACTAGCCCTATAAGGAAGAAAGGGAGAGTTAGTATCCATGCTAGTAGAGGTTCTGCCTGTGGGGTTACCTTGGTTATTACCTGGGTTTTCACTACCCGCATTGGTGCCTAACATGGTGGTGGTACAAGGTTGGGAAGAAGAAAAATTAGAGGAAGAACTGGAAGAATCCGAAGAACTAGAGTCAATATATGGACTCAATGGAGGACTAGGAGGATGAAATCTAACTCAACAAGGAGGAGTAAGAAGTGTTAAAAGAACTTGGGGTGAAGGCCATGAAGTCTCTGTGACAACGCTTAGGAGGCACAATGGTGTTAAGAAAAATATGAATCAATATACTAAAAGGTGATGATAAGAGAAAAGAGTAACAAACAACAAGCAAACACTAGTGCAGTGGTGCAAGTGCAAACTAACTACAATGATATGCTACTCTAAGTCAAGAAAACACGTTCTATCAGAAAAAAGACAACCTTTAGCATAAAGGTGATCTAAATCCTCAAACAAGTCCTAGATTTATTTTTTTAGATGGGCTTCCAAGAGACTTCTTACTGAATGAAATATGATCCCCGCAAGTAGAGTTGTCCAGAGAAAAGTGAGGTAAAGGATCAACTGCTTTCCCACAACCAATCTTATAGGGCGTTTTCCTAAGATTGGCCACTAAGGTTACCTTCATCCCATGGGGTTGGTCGAGTCTTGAGATTTTTGGTGGTCAACCATGACACAAAATTCCCTACAACGATTAAGGTAGCCTCGAGGAGAATTACTCGCACCGTGATCTAGCCTAACCCCTTCTAAATCAAGTTTTTTGACGCAATTTGGCTTTGGATCATGGGATGATGAAATATTTTAAGCTCCCTAATATGTCAATTTTTTATGTCTCAATGTAAGTGATCAATGGGTTTTATTAAAAGCCTATCCCACTAATCCTACACCTAACTACAAAGTGTAACCACCCCTCCCACATTTACCCAAATCCACCAACTCACTAGGGTAAACATGAGATGAGGGTTATTGTGCAAGACCTGATTTCCAAGATGCACTTATGGAAAATGGTATCCAGATGTCTAGAACTGACTGCAAACACCTAGTGAAACATGATCACATTGTAATCCGCCTAATTTGACCCAACACTATTTTGTTTTAGTTTTGTTTCCTTAAATTTAATACAATTTTATATTTTTGGCAGTTTTCTTGGGTCCTAAACTTCCAAGGCAGTTTTGAAGGCCTAAACGACATTTTTACGGAAAACAAGAGACTAATATAGTGCATGATCTATATAATAGTGTATTTTCAGCCTCATTGTTGAGAACTTCGAAACAAGGTATATGATATTCAAACGAAGATTCTATGACAAAGTTATGACCTCGGTTAGTTGGAGGTATGAATTACTTATTTATACAAACACTTTGTGTACATAGTGCTTGTAGGTTATAAATACATATTTGTTCATTAATTCAGTAAGTTCACTAGAGAACCATAATTAACACAACAAAGCTAAACATTCAATCTCAACTCAGAACTTGACCTAGACTGACCAGAACATACTAGGCATTTCATCAAACACATTGTCAACATGTAATCTATAGGTCATAAATGCATATGTAAACATAGGGGTCTCATACTTATCTGAGAATCGTCAAGAAGGTCAGATACCCTCTTAGAATAGCTACAATATCATCTATTAGGTCATGCATTCATTAGCAATTCATTTACTAGCTAAAAAATAATGAGATCCATAACTCAAGTCTGTCATAAAACCATGCTTGTAACCAACATATAACCAAAATAATAACAGTAATAAAATATCCATCAAAAGAACATAATAACAAGTTGTTGATGCCTCGAAAATCGTTGCAACAACATCGGGGAAAACCACCTGGTCCGGACCTTAATGCAGCTCTTTTTCGTTTGGTGTGGTGGCTCCGACTGGAAATAATGGGACCAGTTTCCCAATGATGAATAAAAAGGGGATGGATAAATGAGTGGTTTTCTAATAAAATGGCAATGGATGAATGATTTAATCTAAAAGTAAAAATATGAATAACTATCCTATCCCGGGAAATTTCTATTTCTTAAGTGTAACGTTTGATAATCTCTATTCACAAATAAGCATATAGATGACTCTATTTGATAAACAAAGACATTCATTCATATAATAATTACTTTGTTCAAATAGTTGAACAAAGTAATCAATAAAACATTATTACACTTTATCCTTTATATATCACCGATACATATATGACTAAAAGGATAACATCCCTTAAACATCCAATAGTGAAAAATATAAGGAGTGTTGTTGAAAACACACATATATATATATATATATATATATTCAATGATAGCAAGAGTAATCAAATAACGATTCACATAAAAGAATGAAACTACATCATAGATAGTAGTACCATATGTGTTGTAAATCATTCTCGATATCAATCGCAATTTGGATTCCTTTTTCCAACTCAGAGATACTTTCATATCAAGGCAATAGTGCACATCCCATAAAAGCTTCCTTCGTTAGAATTTGGAATAATGGCCCAGTATTTATAAAAAATATACCGGAAGCACAATAGTGCAACTTCCAGGTTTGAGTCTTATACAAAAACTGAGGACCCTTTCTAACTGCATGAAAGGGTCTATAAATACTAATTAAACTAACTAACTGGAAAAATAAAATGCTATTTAATTGGTACAACTAAATCTTGAATATTTTCTCCACATCAGGTTTGTTGGTAGTTGGCAGCATGATTCATCATTTCAGTTGTTTTCCCTTTGATCTAAGTTGGCAGATTGCAAGCATCGATTCCAATTCTGGAAGGCGGCTGAGACGAGAATGGAGCTGAGCTGAGTATGTGGCATCATGTATTTTGGGGATGATACAACCGATCGCATTGGTTAAACACTTTAGGGCATCCCTCTGACTGTATGGTTTTACTAAGAACAACCAATAGGTGTCCCAAGTTAAACTTTGGATGCCTGCGATTAACCTTTTGTTCTTCTCCAGCTCTTGATTGCATGTGTGCGCCAATGTCTTAGCTGACAGCAATTTACCTGGGGTACATTGTGAAATCATATTAGACAGATAGAGAGTGTTATTGATTAACTCAATTAAATTACTTGTAGATAATCTACATCTGGAAACCTCTCTCTATGCTTTCATCAGCTGTGACTGCCATTCTAAGAACAGGATCTCTTTGTGTGATTCTAGGATTTTGGGTAGATTTGCTGCATGCCCCTCATTGGTATCTTGCTGAGAAAGAAAATTTGTTAGGGTCTTGTTGGCCTGCTCCAAATCCTATCTAGCATCAACTGATTTATCAACTATTGATGTTGTTATATCACAAAGGGGCTCAACCTAAGAAATATTATGACATAACAGTCTTAACTGCGTCATCAATGCCTTGTTAATTTGTAGCGCTTCGGCTCTGAAATCGGCAGGTTGTGGAAGACTCTTGAACTTCTCTATTTGAAGTGATATCTGAGCAATTTGCTCATGTTTCATTTTTTCCATTAGTTCATTCATCGTCTTTAACCTTGCCAATGCTTCTGATAATTCTTTCTGCTTTTGTATGGCGCTTGAGTCTATTCTCTGTTTTTCTTCAAGCAACTGCTTATTCAATTGATTGTTTAATTGTTGTTGTGTTGATAACTGTTGTTCCAACTGTTCAACTTTCTGTTGTGCTTCAGACAACTATGTTTGTAACAAAATAATTGCTTGGTCTTTTTCTTTAAGTAGATTACTCACATCCGATGCCTTGTCCACAGTGGCTGCCGAATAAGCTCCGGCATACTGAGAAAGCTTCGTTAGGTCATCGGAAGGATCAAACTCTTCTTTCCAAACTACATTAGTTGTCTCTGTTTGCTCTGGAAACAGGGAAGGTTGATCAAGTCTTCTCCTTTTCCGTTGTATTTTCACTACAGCCCTGTGTTTTGGACTGTAAAAGACATCTAATGGAGGTATGTCCTCCACCTGCAAAATGAATTGATCAGAGGGATCTTTTGGAATTATTTCTAAATCTGTGCTAGGGGGTAGGCCGTTGGTTCCTTCATTCGAAACCTTTGTTGATGCTTTATCCTGTGTATCTATTGCTTTGGGTGTATCGGCACCTTTTGGTCCTTTCAGATTTCTTTTAATGGAGTCAAATTGATGCCATTCTTGGAGTAGTTTAGGATCAATCTGGGTATCCACATTGACATTTTTGCTGCCCTTATCCTGCTCCTTTTTCTACTCTTCCTCATGTACTTTCTCCTGTTCCTTCTCTTGTGCTTTCTCCTGCTCTTTCTCTTTATCTTTCTCGAGAATCTTTGATCTAGCAGGAGGTTTGTCGATGAGTTGTTGTTCAGGCTCGCTTGATTGTGTTGTCAAGGCAATAGCTAATAAATACAGAGGCAGAGTTTGCAACCTCTATTCTCTGAGCTTATTGAATTCTACTAGCCCTTCATCGTTATATCTCATTTTTTCCAGTGCTTGGACCTAGAATAATGACTCTGCCGAAGAAAATAAGTCATCAAAATCATCCTCCTTATGATCAAACCTTGTGAGTTTGGCCTGTTCAAGCACATTGTAGACAACTTTTCTTGGGTCGAATCGCCTATTCGGAATGGTAGCAAGATTTAGCATGTTTATTTTCTCTGCTTCCTTCTCCGCATGCTTGTAGTCGTGCAAAGTATAAACACTACATCTCAGAGGAAAAGTAGGCCAAGCCTGCTTTTTTGAAATCCTCAGAGTCTTGGATGTTCCTGCGGATGTAATTTGATAGGCTAATTCTCGGGCCAACAGCTTGTCGGGTATGTACGGAGGAAGGACATGAGGCCTGGCAAGGCTACCAAAAACCCTTATGTATGTGAATTTATCCTCCCCAAACCAGTTTCCTAGAGCGGTTAGGTCAATCTCTGCTTGTGAAGAAATCTTCAGGGCAAGCTTGTCAAAAATGGCACGACGAATAGGAAACATAAAACCATTACAAATTTGATACAGGTGGTCCTTATAGTGTGCTTTCCACAGCTTTTGGTGATAAATGTGAATTGGCATGGGGTCTTATGGAGTCCATCTCCACCCCAGTACAGGAAATTCAGAGTTGAAACAAAGAGTATCTAAAATATAAGCACTAAAATAAAATGGAGGAATAGACCTATCGGTCACGCGAGTTTTATTTCTAAACTCAAGAATAGCAGTGGCTAACTTATCTCACAATATATTTCCCCAATCCATTATCTCACTGTTAACTGTCGCTTCCATTAAAGGAACCATTTCAATCGTGAATTTTGTAGAATCATGTAATCCCCAAATCCTACACATCATTGCCCTAGCGTAGCAGTAAGGAGAACATAATGAATCTACAAAGTACTTACTTGAAGATTCATGTTTGTGCCTTGCGGGGTTCTGTCTCCATTCTCGAATTGGGGCCAATTCAGTTTCATTCTCACTTGTGAACTTCTCTAGGAATCCTTTATTGTATTTCTTTTGTGGTTCATGTAAGTGATACATTTTTCTTAAATCATCAGGTTGGAACGAGCCGAAGACTCTTCCGTCGACTGTGTAGAATGTTCTATTCATAGCAGGGATTTCCTCTACTGCCCATCACACTACATCTGTATACGGAAGAATTTTTTCTCGAGCTGCTATTCAGTGTAGATATGAGTCAGCTAAGTCTTTCAGGGAAGCCTCTGACTTTCTAGTTGAATCTACAGGAGCTTGCACCGATACCGTTTCAGGCTCTTCAGCTTTAATTAGATTATATATGCTTTGTCAGCTTATGTTGCCGAGGCCAAGACAAGTAGTGTCTGAAATCAATCCCTTCTTGCTTGGTCCTGGACCAGTGGTAGATTGCCCTGTTACTGTGGGAGCTGATGCTGCCACAAATATCTTGGATTTCTTCCCCATTTGGCTTGAATTTGTTGCTTCGGCGGAGCTCTGCGCAAGGAATAAAATGAACGTAATTTAGAGAATAGGTGGTGCGAGCCAATATGAAAGAGTTATATCAATCAACGAATAATGATAGATTAAAATAATACTGCCACAGATACAATCTCAGGGGAGATCTTGGCATAACTGCTTCATTAATTGGCCACTTTAACCTATCAATCATTTTAAATACCCATCATATCGTTTATACGTTGAATGATTCATTCAAGTGTGGCTTGAGTTTTTGGCGTATAATCACAAGTAAATCGCTATCGGGAACAGGAAGGCTTTTAATAATAATCTAAAATAATGCATGCAAGCCTTTTCAATTTATTTTGAAACTCGCGCCTTGCTTTATTGGATTGCAATCGGAGAAATGCTAGGGTAGTAATATTTATTTCATTGCAAAATCCTCGATCCCCAATGGCAATATACCTTATCACATCGGGAGGTTTTAAAGGTGTCTTTAACGTGTGGTGCGCTACATTCCCTGATTGCCGATAGCGATATCGCATTGGAGAAAAGTGGGAGGGCCTTTTTTTATACTTGCTTGCCTTTCCCGATAACCGATAGTGATTCACTTTTCGGATCGGGGTAAACCAATGGGTCTTTGCATTATGTATTCCTTGTTGTTGCGATATGCGATCTTGCGATCGCTTTATCGCAATAATAAAGAATTATATATTTATTTCATAAGGCCGATTCATATTTGTTCAAAAGGTTTATAATATATCGTTTCCTTTAGACCTTTTGATGAAGGATGAGTTGATACCAATTTTATTCGCACATCTATATTTAAAAGGGACCCATTTCATATTATAGTTAAAAATAAAAAATTTATGAAATGGGGGGTTGTTGTACAGCACAACAATTGGCGATTCACTGGGAGAAACAGTTATCTCTACAAATGTTGAAATACTTAAACTTTCTTTATATAGAAATCTTATCTAAGAGGAGAATTCTAATATAACTAGGTATACATAAATTCTGAATCTAATAATAGCTATTTTTGCTATTTCCTTCTCTTGTTAAAATTAAATACATTCTAAGTTTTAAATTAGCCTTAATTGGTTGATAATGATAAAACATGTTGGACACCTAATCCTAAATGGGTTTGTGTGGAAGCTAAACAGACTAAGCAGTCCAAGGGACCTTGGGATGTGAATCCCAACGGTCACCACATGTACTATAAATATGTATCATTTGTGAATAAAAATTGAATTGCATGTTTTATCTTTCACATGTTTCTCGCTGTCCATGTCTATTTAACATGGTATCAGAGCAGGCGTATTCCTGCCCTGCATAATTAATTTGAGCCATTTGTTTATGGCCTTTTGTGCAGTTTATTTCTACCATATTCACCTGAAAGAAGCGTTGTCCATTATTCTCTGTGCATTATTCCCTGACCAGCTGTCCAAGCTGCTCTGCCACTGTCATTCCAGCGTTGCTCTGCCTCTGTCCTGACATAACTGACATAACGCTCTCTGGCGCACCAGCACTGCCTTTGTCTTGAAATAATCTGCCATATTCCCTTCCAGCGCTGTTGTGTCAAAACGCTGCTCCCTCTGCACACTATCTTCTCCCTCCATACACAGTCGACCTCCATATCTTACCTAAACTGATGATGAATATCCCGTCAGAACGCCTCTTGTACACATAACGCTCCATCTGAAAATGGCAGCCTAGCTTTGTCGGCCTCTCTTTAGAAGAACAAACCAACCATGATGTCCCATTTATGACCAGGAAGGATGGTTCCTCGCATCTGCAGAACCACTCTTGCAAGCATCCAATGCTATGTCTTCCCTTGTTGTTAGCAGTGAGGATCAACAAACGAGGTTCGTTAAACGAAATCCGCATCTGATTTGTAAACATTCTAGGAGTGTGCCTACCAGCTATTGCATATGCTCCAGCGTATTATGCTCCAGCGTATCTCCTTGTTGATTGAGATACGAGATTCGCCCTTTACAAAAACCGCGTTACTACCTGTCGCTGGAGTTGGAAAACTCAGCTTCTTTTCGGAGGTTGACGCTATTTGTTAAATGGGCGGTATACCATTGTCTGAATAGCATGGGTATTGTGGGAGAATTCTTTTCTTATGGGACGAGTCATTCCAGACTCCCACGATTTTCCTTGTGGGATGTGTCTGCATTCATCACCTAGTTGAAGACTGCATCAGGGAGTTCATTCATAGAAGCGTGGGATTTATCATCAAGAACAAGCTATTGTTTATTTCTACGCTCATAATTTTATATATACCAGATGTAAAAGTTTCCAGTCTGCTCGAGGGAATTCATATCTCTGGTTTATCTCTTACTCTACAGTACTTATGGCTCCGTCGTGAAAGTAGACTAGTGCTGCAAAAAAAAAATTGATGTAATGATTGTGGGTTAATCCATATTTTTTTCCATCTAAACAATATCGTTTCTTATTTCTATATGAATTACTGCTCAATTTCAACCTCTCAGACATATCTGTTGGATCAAAGAATGTTGTAGTGTCATGGTTATGAAACTTTAACAAAATCATTTTGAGGACTAATTCTATCTCTGTGTTAATTACAACTGCTATTGCAAAACCATTGAATTCGCCTCTGATCTATCTCTGATCTTTCTTACTTTGGTGGAGCCGAATGTCCTTTATTAGCTTTCTTAATGGGGAGCATAATTTGGATGGTGTGGGAGGACGTTTGGCATGCCTTAGTTAAAAAATAATTTTTCCATTTGCTTTGGTTGGAATAAGCCAAAATAAATTTGTTTGGTTGGTTTGCTGCGTTGGAAGACGAATCCATATCTCTGGTCCATCGTTGTTTGGAAATCACTGTGCATAGGGAATACATTTATGAGTATATATTGGTGGTCTAATAGCTGGAATCGCAGGAAATTCAACATTTGAAATTGAATGGGCGTCGAATGACACAAATCTTTATTCAAAGCAGGCCGGCAGTGGTTTTCAAGAGACGGACGGGGTGCTCAATCAACCAAACGACAAGTGTGTAAGCTTTTCCATAATCTTATCTTGCATATGGAGATGATTATAAATAGAAAAGAATGGAATAAATAATTAAATTCTGCAGTCAGCGGAAACCTTTTCGATTATTATAAAATTCAGTTTGAGTTGAGATCTTGCTCTGATTTTAAGACTGTCGGTCCTCGGTTTGTCGGATGAGTGGGTATTTTTAAAAGGCCTTTGAAGATAGAAATCCTTCTGGAGAGCCTATTACTTGTTTATTCTCATCTTTAAAAGCATCTTCCATATCAGATGAGATGCACTTTTCTTTTAGCTAGGTAAATACAACCTATTGAAGCAGCTTTTCTTTTGGCACTATTTCATGCATACACTAGATATGAAGTGATTTCAAAAGGGCAAGGGCACACATCAAAGTTTGGGTTTTCATACTTTCCATGTACTGAATTGAGTGCGTATGAATTGAATGATGAGTATGAAAGTCTATAATCATAGATTGGAAATGAAATTTTGTATAAAGTTATGTTTTAAGATTTGTGATTTGAAAGCCCTATGAAATAGGAATAAGTTATGATGAAAGTATGTGAGTTAATCATGGAAGTATGGTGAAAGTTTGGGATGATGTGTATAATCTCATGTGAATATTGGCTTGGTTTAGGAAGCATTTGAGTATTGTTTTTGCCTGAAGGTGAGTGGATCGAGATTGATAATATTGAATGATTTTGAACATATATTGGAAAGCTTCCTCAGGTTGAAATGGGAAAGTGTGAATTGACTAGTGATTGAAGTTTTTGATTCGGTAAATGTTGGGATGCATTCTTCTATGTTTTAGATATTATTGATCATGGGTATTGCAGGCCTAACCCTG
>APFE031216395.1:43390-53649 GCA_000404065.3 Pinus taeda
CACCTAATCCTAAATGGGTTAGTGTGGAAGCTAAACAGACTAAGCAGTCCAAGGGACCTTGGGATGTGAATCCCAACGATCACCACATGTACTATAAATATGTATCATTTGTGAATAAAAATTGAATTTCATGTTTTATCTTTCACATCTTTCTCGATGTCCATGTCTGTTTAACAAAACAAAGAACCTTTCCAACTTAGCTTTATAATGACTCCTTTGTCATAGGTAGAGCCTCTACTGCCAGCAAACATTTATAGTCTCGACAGGGATACTTTTTAACCTTTAATCGTCCATTATCCCATCCATTTCAGAGTATAATTAAAAGAATGAATCCAAAAATATGCCTTTCATATTTTGTATCTCTTTTTCTTTTTTCTTATTTTGCAAGATAAAAAGCCATTGTCCTGGTTTGGTGGCCAGCTGTTTGACAATGTCATTCACTAGTTATAATTTAACTGAACAAGCTGGCTCATGATTAGACCCCTTGTCTTATACTTATAAGCCATTACCCTGTTATGGTATGTAGTATTGGTAATGTCAGTTGAACTATTCCCCAATGATCATGGTAAGTAGGCTTGTAATAAGACCCCTTATCTTTTATATCAAATATATTTTAGAATTACACTCTGAATAATCATAAACTTTGATGAATGGGATGGACAATTTTCTCCTTAAGAGTGCATGGATGACAGGGTAAGAGTTTAAGATGCTAAGATTGAATCAGTTTCTATTTTTATATTGATAACCATTTTTTGGCTATTTAAAAACATTAAAATGATCTATAGTACTTCTAAATCTCGAGAAGATTTCACAAAAATAAACTGGGGTTTCAAAATCTAAATATACCTAATTTCCTAGAAATTTTCCTTTTGTTTAAGGTTTCCATTTTAAAAGTAAATATCAAAACTATTTCTTTTGAGCAACTTTTTCAGTATAGCAAAGGCCAATGGAAGATATTTTACAACTTCATTTCCCAATAATCCTAAAAACTATGAACACAAATTTTGTTGAAAATTGAATATTTACAAAAGGAGAAGGGGTTACCTCCTCAATTGAAGAATTTTTTCAAGATAAGGCCTAACAGGAAGATAATCTCTCTTACCTGATAGATCTTGCAATATGAAAGTAGAATGGCTTATCTTCTTGTTGATTTGAAATGGTTCGAGCCACATTTTCTGGAACTTAGTGTGTTTTCCTTTATCTTCATGGGCTTTGTCCCATTTCAGAAGTAGATCACCAACTTTTAATTGTTTTGAACTGGATGAAGTTGAATCAAAAGATGACTTGATAATTTGCTGATGTTTTGCATGCACAATTATGGCCTTTTCCCTTTCTTCTTCTAATTTTAAAATTTGATCATGTCTTAGTTGTATAGAAGATGAGGGACTTTCTTCAATAAATTGCATTAGGGCTAGAGATGGAAGTAATAAATTGGTTGTTAGGACTGCTTCCTTCCCATATACAAGATTAAATGGAGAAGTACCTATGGAAGCCTTCTGTGTTATTCTATCAGCCCATAGTGCAAATATCAAATATTTATGCCAGTTTTTATGATTCTGCTAAACCATTACCTTGGGGATAGTAATTCGCAGAATATTTCAATTTAAACCTTCTTTTGATAGCGAACTCAAACATAGAATTTCCAGAGAAATAAGATGCATTATCGAAAACAAGAGTGTTTGGGACACCAAACCTGGTAATAATGAATTGATCTATAAACTCTATAATTACTTCAGAGTTTATTGTCTTCGGAGGAATTACTTCAACCCACTTAGTAAAGTAATCAGTAGTAGTAATGATATACTTATGTTGTTTGGATGATTGTGGAGTAATTTCCCCAATGATATCCAATCCCCATTGCTCAAAAGTTTGTTCAATGTTGACTGGTTGCAAAGGGAAAGCAGGTTTTCTTTGTCTTCCACTGGAGATTTGACAACTTCGGCATTTCCTTACGTATTCGTGAGTATCTCTGAATAGGGTGGGCCAATAATATCCAGCATGAATGATTTTGTGGGCTATTGTATCAGCTCCAAAATGTCCTCCTGCTGGTCCGTCATGTAGCTCCTGCAAAACTCTTTGTGCTTCATGTTTTTCTAGGCATCTTAATAAAATTGAATCATAATTCCTCCTAAAAAGTATATCATCTATAATTATGAAGTTTTTCTCTTTTAATTTAATGGCATGTTTGTTTTTATAGGAAATATTAGAAGGTGCATATCCATTTTTTAAATAGAAAATTAAATCTGCATATTGTGATTCAGGATCAGTGATACTTATCTGATTGATTTCTTCAGTGTGTTCTGTACCTTCTGATTCTTGAATATTGGATGCTCCTGCTAATAATCAGCAAAAACCTTGGCCTCTGACAATATTTGTTGGCTTGATTTCCAAGTCATATTCTTGTAATGCTGTGACCCAATTTGCCCTTTTTTCTCCTAGTTCCCTTTGAATTAGTAATTGTCTTACTGCTGAAAAATGAACTATAACTTTTGTGTGAGATTTTAGAAGGAAGGGTCTATAGTGTTTGACAGCTTTATACACAGCAAAGGCTTGCTTTTCAACTTCTGAATAATTAAGTTCAGCACCTTGAAGATTTGAACTGTAAAATGAAATTGGTGCCTCCAAGTTTTGATCATTAATCTGAGTCAGCACTGCTGCATAAGACGAGGTGGATGCGAGAGTATACAGTATGAAATGATTTGAAAAATTGGGAGTGCTTAAAGCAGGGGAATTAATTATTGATTATTTGATAGAATCAAATGCCTCTTTTTCTGCAGATCCCCATCTAAACACCGAATTTTTCTTAATCATTTTTTGCAATGGTAAAATAATCTGGGAAAAATCTGGAACGAATCTTTTAACAAAGTTAATTTGACCCAAAAATGACTGCATGGATTTTTTGTTATGAGGGAATGGAATATCATAAATCTCTTTAATTCTATCTGGATCAATATAAATACCATCTTTGGAAACAATGAAGCCCAAGAGCTTTCCTTGATTAAGAGAAAAAATGAATTTTTTGGATTGAGAGAGATACCATACCTTCTGCAGCGTTCAAAGATTTGATTTAAATCATGTAAATGATTAGACATTTTCTTGGAAAATACAGTAATATCATCTAAATAGACAACTATTGTTTTATTGATCAATCCTTTGAATGTTATATCCATTGCTCTTTGGAATGTAGCTCCTGCATTGATAAGTCCAAAAGGAATTTTTTGGTAAGCATAAGTTCCCCATTTAGTTCTAAAGGTAGTTTTAAGCATGTCATCAGGATGAACCAAAATCTGGTTATATCCTGAAAAACCATCTAAAAAGGAAATTAACTCAGAACTAGCTACTAAATGGAGTATCTGCTCCATGGTAGGTAAAGGGAAGTTATCTTTTTGGCTTGCTTTATTAAGATTTGTGAAATCTATGCAAATCCTGATGTCGCCATTTTTCTTTCTAACAGGCACCATATTGGAGACCCAGTTTGAATGTCAGACAGGAAAAATGATCTTAGCCTTCAAAAGTTTATTTACTTCGGATTTTATTTGACTCTCTAAGTTAGGATGGATTTTCCTTAACTTCTGTTGGATTGGTTTTTGTTCAGAAAGCATTGGAATAGTATTTTGAATGATCGATGCATCGTATGTTTTTAAATCATCATATTTCCAAGCGAAGACATATTTATTTTTTTGTAATAACCTAATGAATGATGTTCTTTCTTGCAAAGAAATTCCTAATCCCAAATTGATGTTTTGAGGGTTTTCCTCAGTACCTACGTTTATCAATTCAAATCTTAAAGTGGAACTTTGGAGCTTTGAATTGGTCACCTATTTGAACCTGTATTTAATATCATAGAGATCTTCAAGCTTAACCACTAGTTTTGGTATTGAGTTTTCTTCCTACTTTTCCTTCGTTTGAAGGTCATGATCACTTCATCAATGATTTGATCATATTAGGACTTGTCGGAAGTCAAGAAATTTAAAATGTCTTCGTCGTGATTGAACACTTGCCAATTGGTGACATTGTCAGGAATTGATGGTCTAAAAATTAACTCTATTGAAAATCTGTCTGGGTTGTAATCTTCGGAAGGTAGGAGTTTAGAAGCAACATTAGCTAGCAAGTTTGTTGCTGCATTCTGGGATCTAGGGATAGGAGAAATATTGAATGCTAAAAATTGAGATATGAGTTCCTGAACCAAAGACTGATAGTGTTTGAGATGACTAGAAAGACAGTGAATTGTATTTCTAACTTGTTTTATGAGAATTTTTGAATCACCAAACACTTTCAAATATTGAACCTTAAGACCAATAGCTTTTTATAGTCCTTGAACTAAGGCCTCATACTCAACTGTATTATTTGTGCATTCAAATTTCAATATACACGATAACATAGTTTTTTCTCCTTCAGGGCTAACTAAAGTACACCCTGCTCCTGCACCTTCACTAGATTTAGACCCACCAAAGTACAGTGACCAAAATAAAGAATTATCAACAATTTTATTTACAGTTTTCTCAGCAATATTAACACATCTTGATCTATCGATTTGTGAAAATTTTTCAATTTGGGATGTGAAATTATTCACTGAGAAAGGAGATGGTTGGGCAATGAAATTGCCAAAGAATGGTTCAGAAGAGTAATTCCCCAAAATATTATTATTAAATGCTATTGGTTGATTCCCCTGTTCAAATTCAGTGACAGTATGGGTCATATGTTTCTCCCGATCGATTTTGATTTGATTTGGCTTTCCTTTATAGGGTAGCCACATATGGGACCAATTGGTAGAAATATAACCGTGGAATTTCTCAGACCAATCCCTACCCAAGATTACCATAAAATTTAGGTATATCGGCAATTAAAATATCAATTCTCTGAACCACTCGTGGATCAACTGATAACCTGATAGTTACAAAGTTGATTTCCCCTAAAACTTGGACCTTGGTCCTATCCAACTGTACAATATGAATCACAGACTTTTGGGGTTCAATGTTCAATTTGGAACAAACTGAAGCTGGCATTATGTTAGAGGATGCCCCTGAGTCAATCAAACAGTTGTGTAGATTTCGATTATAGATCTCATAGGTCAAGAGGAAAGGGGGAGTATGGGAATTTGATCTGTCTCCGATTAAAATTGTATCAGTAGCTTCAATTCTACCAGAAGGTGGTTGACCTGAATCATTTTCAGCTTTAGAGATCACAGCACTAGGAAGAGGTGAAGAAGGTACTGCATTTAGTTCCTTAAGAAGCAATTTCTACTCATGTTTGAGTTTGCTAAGTTCAAACATAGTAATGTTTTCCTTTGTCTTCTTCATATCATCAATAATATTGTAATCCATTGAATCCGATACTACCAACGTCTTAGATGTTGAAGGTATATTTGAGGATGATGGTTGATTTTGGGATGTTGTTGCCACCGATTTCTTTGTGGGCACCTTTTCTTTTGTAGTAGTGGTACCTGCACTCCTTTTCTTTGAAATTGACTGAACAAGTTTAGGAGTACCTTTACTCCTAGTAGTCACAGGAAAAGATTCTTGTTCATTTTCTGTATCAGAGTTGGGTAAACTGAAGTCCCACATTCCATGGCATTCGACAACTTCCTCTTCTTCGGGTTCGTCAGATGGTAAGACTATTTCATCTTCTTCTTCCTCTTCAGGGTCTGAGTCTGCATTAGATATAACATTTGGTGGTTTTGACTTAGGTTTTTTAAAATTTCTAAATGGCTTCTTTGTTGAAGTTTTTGCTACTTGTTTTTTAATTTCAACCATTTCATTTGACATTGTTTTGAGGACCTTTTGTAGACCCTCCATATCATATGGATCTTTAGGGGTTTTCTTCTTTGAATCATATTTAAAAGAAACTTTTTTGGATTTTCTATCTTCAAGAGAAGCTTTCTTTTCTAAAGCAACAATGTGTTTCTCTACAGCAAGCGCTTCTTTCATGTTTTCAGCTAAAGTTGGTTTTGTAGCTCTATCTACAAAAATGGCTATATTTGAAGGTAGGGCTATTATATACCACTCGCTTCTGATTTTCTCACTTGGCTTGGAGTTGGTTGGAATCTTATTCAAGAGTTTATTGAATCGGGAGTTGAACTCCTTGATAGGTTCTCTAGATTCTATCCTAAGATTCGAAAGATCATTAATTAATGTCGCTAAAGATCTATCATCACCATATTTAGTGAGAAACTGCTCTTGAAAAATGTTCCAGCTGGTAATGGATCCAAAGGGTAGGGAAAAATACCAGGACCCAGCTGATCCTTATAAAGTATAAGGGAAAATCCTAATGACCACATCTTCTTTTGTTACTCCTTTTAGATTAACTGATAACATGAAATTGTTAATATGTTCTTCGGCTAATGTTCCAGCATCTGGATTAAATTTCGGCAACCATTTCTTAGGATAATCAGGTAATGGATGTGATGGTGCAGGCATAGTGACTGCACCAGGACTATTCCATGGATTCTGAGCCATCGTAGAACTAATAACAATTACCAATGAAATTCCAGGTGTTTGGGGAGGAGTTGGTATTGAAGATTGAATAGGTTGGGATGTTGAAGTTGGTGATCCCTGCTGAACAACAATGTGTAACGGAAGAGTGGATGGTTGACTTCGCACTGGAGAAGATGAAATGGAGGATGATGAAGAAAAGCTCTCACTGTCAGATCCTTCAGTTTTCTTTTTTGCCTTTTTCCTTTTCGGTAAAGGCAACTCAATAGGTTCAATACCGATCTTTTCGCTTTGAACTCTAGTGAGAGGGTGAGGTAGATTGAATTGCAAAGTCTCACTGCCTTGAGATACTTCAGATTTCTGTGGTGATATCGAAAAGCCTTGAAGTTTCTGGATGAGAGACTGAACTTCAGGAGACTCAGGACTTAATCGATCTGGAGTATGATGGGATTGAGCAGTGGTAGTTGATTCCTCTTCTTCTCGTTTGAATACTAGTGTTTCAGAATGCAAACGGGAGGTCCGAGGTGAGGTGGAGGGAGATTTACTCTCAGAATGGTCTATAGGTTTTGATTTACTCTCCATTCATAGTTCATGCCCTCCTTCTAGCGCCAAAAATGTTGATGCCTCGAAAATCGCTGCAACAACATCGGGGAAAACCACCCGGTCCGGACCTTAATGCAGCTCCTTTTCTGTTTGGTGTGGTGGCTCCGACTGGAAATAATGGGACCAGTTTCCCAATGATGAATAAAAATGGGATGGATAAATGAGTGGTTTTCTAATAAAATGGTAATGGATGAATGATTTAATCTAAAAGTAAAAATATGAATAACTATCCTATCCCGGGAAATTTATATTTCTTAAGTGTAACGTTTGATAATCTCTATTACAAATAAGCATATAGATGACTCTATTTGATAAATAAAGACATTCATTCATATAATAATTACTTTGTTCAAATAGTTGAACAAAGTAATCAATAAAACATTATTACACTTTATCCTTTATATATCACCGATACATATATGACCAAAAGGATAACATCCCTTAAACATCCAATAGTGAAAAATATAAGGAGTGTTGTTGAAAACGCATATATATATTCAATGATAGCAAGAGTAATCAAATAACGATTCACATAAAAGAATGAAACTAGATCATAGATAGTAGTACCATATGTGCTATAAATCATTCCCCATATCAATCGCAATTTGAATTCCTTTTTCTAACTCAGAGATACTTTCATATCAAGGCAATAGTGCACATCCCATAAAAGCTTCCTTCATTAGAATTTGGAATAATGGCCTAGTCTTCATAAAAAATATACCGGAAGCACAATAGTGCAACTTCCAGGTTTGAGTCTTATACAAAAACTGAGGACCCTTTCTAAATGCATGAAAGGGTCTATAAATACTAATTAAACTAACTAACTACAAAAATAAAATGCTATTTAATTGGTACAACTAAACCTTGAATATTTTCTCCATAGCAGGTTTGTTGGTAGTTGGCAGGATGATTCATCATTTTGGCTATTCTCCCTTTGATCTGAGTTGGCAGATTGCAAGCATCGGTCCAATTCCAGAGGGCAGCTGAGACGAGAATGGAGCTAAGTTGAGTATGTGGCATCATGTATTTCGGGGATGATACAGCTGATCGCATCAGTTAAACACTTTAGGGCGGCCCTCTGACTATATATTTTCACTAAGAACAACCAATAGGTGTCCCAAGTTAAACTTTGGATGCCTACGATTAACCTTCCGTTCTTCTCTAGCTCTTGATTGCATGCGTGCTCCAATGTCTTAGCTGACAGCAATTTACCTGTGGTACATTGTGAAATCATATTAGACAGATAGAGAGTGTTGTTGATTAACTCAATTAAGTTACTTGTAGATAATCTACATCTGGAAACCTCTCTCTCTACTTTCATCAGCTGTGACTGCCATTCTAAGAACAGGATCTCTTTGTATGATTCTAGGATTTTGGGTAGATTTGTTGCTTGCCCCTCATTGGTATCTTGCCGAGCAAGAAAATTTGTCAGGGTCTCGTCGGCTTGCTCCAAATCCTATCTAGCATCAACAGATTTATCAACTATTGATGTCATTATATCACAAAGGGGCTCAACTTGAGAAATATTATGACATAACAGTCTTAATTGTGTCATGAATGCATTGTTAATTTGTAGCGCTTCGGCTCTGAAATCAGCAAGTTGTGGAAGACTCTTGAACTTCTCTATTTAAAGTGATAGCTGAGCGATTTGCTCATCTTTCGTTTTTTCCATTAGTTCATTCATCGTCTTTAACCTTGCCAATGCTTCTGATAATTATTTCTGCTTTTGTATTGCACTTGAGTCTATTCTCTGTTTTTCTTCAAGCAACTACTTATTCAATTGATTGTTTAATTGTTGTTGTGTTGATAATTGTTGTTCCAACCGTTCAACTTTCTGTTGTGCTTCGGATAGCTGTGTTTGCAACAAAATAATTGCTTGGTCTTTTTCTTTAATTAGATTACTCACTTCTGATGCCTTGTCCATAGTGGCTGCCGAATAAGCTCCCGCATACTGGAAAAGCTTCGTTAGGTCATCGGAAGGATCAAACTCTTCTTTCCAAACTACATTAACTGTCTCTGTTTTCTCTGGAAACAGGGAAGGTTGATCAAGTCTTCTCCTTTTCCACTGTCTTTTCACTACATCCCTGTGTTTTGGACTGTAAAAGACATCTAATGGAGGTATTTCCTCCACTTGCAAAATGATTTGATCAGAGGGATCTTTTGGAATTATTTCTAAATCCATTCTAGGGGGTAGGTCGTTGGTTCCTTCATTCGGAACCTTTGTTGACGCTGTATCCTATGTATTTGTTGCTTTGGGTGTATCGACACCTTTTGGTCCTTCCAGATTGCTTATAATGGAGCCAAATTGCTGCCTTTCTTGGAGTAGTTTAGGATCAATCTGGGTATCCACATTGAAATTTTCGCTGCCCTTATGCTGCTCCTTTTTCTACTCTTCCTCGTGTACTTTCTCCTGTTCTTTCTCCTGTGCTTTCTCCTGCTCTTTCTCTTTATCTTTCTCGAGAATCTTTGATGTAGTAGGAGGTTTTTCGATGAGTTACTATTCAGGCTCGCTTGATTGTGTTGTCGGGGCAGTAGCTAATAAATCCAGAGGTAGAGTTTGCAACCTCTTTTCTCTGAGCTTATTGAATTCTACTAGCCCTTCATCGTTATATCTCATTTTTTCCAGTGATTGGACCTGCAATAATGACTCTACCGAAGAAAATAAGTCATCAAAATCATCCTCCTTATGATCAAACCTTGTGAGTTTGGCCTGTTCAAGCACATGGTAGACAACTTTTCTTGGGTCGAATCACCTATTCGGAATGGTAGCAAGATTTAGCATGTTTATTTTCTCTGCTTCCTTCTCCGCATGCTTGTAGTCGTGCAAAGTATAAACATCGCATCTCAGAGGAAAAGTAGGCCAAACCTGCTTTTTTGAAATCCTCAGAGTCTTGGATGTTCTTGCGGACGTAATTTGATAGGCTAATTCTCAGGCCAACAGCTTGTCAGGTATGTACAGAGGAAGGACATGAGGCCTGGAAAGGCTACCAAAAACCCTTATGTATGTGAATTTATCATCCCCAAACCAGTTTCCTAGAGCGGTTAGGTCAATCTCTGCTTATGAAGAAATCTTCGGGGTAGGCTTGTCAAAAATGGCACGGTGAATAGGAAACATAAAACCATTACAAATTTGATACAGGTGGTCCTTATAGTGTGCTTTCCATAGCTTTTGGTGATAAATGTGAATTGGCATGGGGTCTTGTGGAGTCCATCTCCACCCCAGTA